>DWNR01001409.1:0-15189 GCA_018250455.1 Polygonus leo
TTCTAGGTACAGTAGTTTCGGCTGTGCGTTGATATGTCAATCAGTTAATCAGTTTTGCCTTTTATATATATAGATAACGAAATAAGCATAAGATTATTAACTTTCATCCTGTTTTGCTAAAGTTACAAATTACCACTTTATATCAACTGTCATCGCTCGCGATAGTAGTGTCATCTATCGCGAACATGCTGTCATCAATCGCGAACGATCCGTCATCAATCGCGAACATACTGTCATCTATCGCTAAAAATACCTTCAGAAAGCTATTGTTTAGACAAACAGCTAATTTAAACATACAGCTAGACGTTTATTTGGGTTTCACAGCTTCTGAGGCACTATCTGGGCAACACTCGAGCAAGTACGACGGAGCACCCCAGGACTCCTTAGGGGACTTCGTCACCTTCGTGTGCCAGGAACCGCCTACCGACGTCCAGCAGTTACAAGTGAGCAGTACAGTTTTCTTACTCAATTTTATTTATTATAAGGTTAGGTAAATTGTCATCGAACTTGGTTGAGTTTTTTATGTTTATCTGCAGAGGTACGATTAAGGAAGTTCGAGATATCTTTATTTAATCTAGCAATGAAGCAGGCGATTACCTCGATGAAAAGCAATCAACGCGTCGCTTTTAGACATTTGCACACACACACACCTTCACGCCAAATCCCTAACGGGGCAGGCAACTAGGCAGAGGGTATCGAGTGCCAAATGGCACGGTTTTGATATGCTTGCTTAGCATTTGCAATAACGTGAAAGTTTTAACATCGTCAAAGAGTTAAAGAAGAGATATTATTGAACCCTTTTTCATATAATACACAACTTTCATATAACGCTTGGGGAAGAATTTCGTTCAATATCTAGCGGTAAAAGCCATTAGTGACGTCCAGTAGAAAACTGTGTAATATATATGCTAGCAACAGTTTTAAGCACTGCTGAAACAAATTTGTTAGAGTTATCAGTCCACGAACTAAGAGGTTCCATTCAACACCCTGAAAAATATCATCATCCAGACTAAACCAGAATATCTTCAGACGAAAATTCCTAAAAGTCCTTTTTTGTACGCTCGTCATAATAGGTTACTACTTGACATCAGATCAACTGCTTCCTCTTTTTTGACTATGTTTACTTAATACAAGAAAATAATTCATCTATCTATCTATCTATACATATAATAAAGCTAAGGGTCGATAGTCTGTACATGGAAGATATCCAAAAAATAGTTGGCTAGGGATACTTAGAATCGATAACAGAACACGTTTTAACAGTTTTTAGAATTTTTGTCTGTTTGTCTGTTTATCTGTTTGTCTGTTTATTTGACCGCGCATCACGTAAAAATGGCTTAACGGATTTTGATGCAAACTTGACTAAACTGTCGAGAAGACCCCCAGCCAGGTTTTAGGCCATAAAATTTCAACCCTTAAATGGACGGGTAGCGGCCAGAGCCGCGGGCACAGCTAGTGAATTAATAAAACCAATAAGTGATTATTGCGACGATGAAAGAGAGAGTAATCGACGATTAAAATTTCATTTTCAGGTACACAGCCTCTCAAGAAGCCCAAAGCCGCCGTATTTCAGCAGTTCTATGTTACCTCCACCACCCTTACCGCCCATGGCCAGACCAGTAGCCATTATTAGATCTACAGGTAATAGACAAAGTTGTGCTAACAATGGTGAATCAATTATTACTTTTTATTTTTTATATCACTATATCATGATGGTATCAAAAGACTATTTAATAAGGCTGAGTCCACCAGTCCGTCTGTCACAGGTAAACATTTTTGATAGAATGTGTATTATTATGGCCGCTATAACAAGAAGACTTGAAATAAAAATGAACTTATTTTCTAAACGATTTAACTATGTGAAATATACTGTATGCGATCTAGTTATTAATTTACTATTTCAACTATGAACACTATCTATTGGTAGTAGGTACAGGACCCTTTGGCTGCGAGTCATATTCAAAGTCGGCCGTTTAGATAATACTAGATAACAATAATTCATTCAGATGAACGAATGGGTATCAATCTACCCACAGATATATTTATTAATATATCTGTGCAATTTACCCGACTGGGCGACGCAAAGGAGGGTAATGTTTTTATCAGTCTATGTTATATTATTTGTTGTGTACTCTGAACAAACGCTTGGTAAATGATGGGTCAATTGATTCGTCTTAATCTTGCGAGTGTTCCCAAATGTATCATTTTTTTCTGTCGGGTTGTTATTCCTTTTATTTTTATCACTTTACGTTACTTTATTATTATTTTAGCAAATCAGTCTATATTTCTCAAATTCAGTCTCTATTTCTAAACCCGTTGCAGCGAGCGAGGTGTCAAACGTAGGTGTCGGTGGTGGCTCGCCCGCGTCCCCCGAAGTGCGGTCGCCACCCGCGTCGCCACGCCGTCGCTCACCACACGCCTACCGCGACTGTCATCCGCCGATTAACCATTTCAACCACTTCCATGCGCAACCACAACAGGTAAGAATAGATCAATTTTGTGGTCATCATTTGGTTTATACTAAAATAATATTAATATTTTGGCAAACGAAAACTATATGTAAGCAATTTTTTCTATGACTTTTATTGGTATTGGAATAGATTTCAACATCTATTTCTGACGTTTTGAAGTAAACTTAGAGGTTATTTGTAAGTTTTTATTATTTATAAGTTCCTATTTCTACAGTGATTTACAATTCAGCAGTTATTTGTAATATTGTAATACAAGTATTCAGCAACTGATATCGATACGAATCTCCTCTTATCATGGTATTGAGGTATGCAGGTTTACTACTCATGTTTTCGTTCACCTACGTCAAAATCTGAAATAAGAGATCAAAAGTGCTTGTGAATGTGCCGAGTAATTGAACTCAGTCCCCCGCGTAAGAGGTTCTAAAGCACTTGGCTATCTCTGTTACAAGTAGCTTTCTAACTTACTCGTATATTTTTGTAGTTTACCGCTACTTTCTATAACAACCTAATATACTAAACCGAAGTAGGAATCCGAAATCACATATCGGAGGTGCGGATCGGGGATTCAAACCTGGACCCAACGTGAGAAGTCTGCATATTCGCATAGTGTTCACTGTTGCTAGCCTTCATTTTTATAATTCAGCACTTGTTTCCGTGATATCTAAATTAAGCGTGTATTTCTGTTTTGAAGCAGCGCTTATTTCTTTAACTACAAAACTCAGCACCTATTTCTAATGTGATGCAGGTATTCAGCTACGGATCCCTGGGTGGTGTGGGTGGTGTGGGCGGTGTAGGAGGTGGTGCAGTGCTGGCTGGTGGGGGTGGTGCGTCGCCACCAGGCGGACTTGGACTGTACGCACCCAGGCCACCGCCGCGGGCCCCGCCAAGGTACTATATTTGATTTTAGTATTATAGAGAATTATGTTATTTCGCCAATTCCTAAATTTATATCTTCAACTATTTCATTCATATAGTTTTGAATAAATTAAAAAATACATAGTAATCAGTGTTGCCGCACACGATACCGATGATATGATATCACAAGTCGTATAATGGATATAATATAAAGCTGTTACCTATAGCTGACATGTACACATAACAATTATACTATTTACCGGTGTGTCTATAAGGTAATAGAACTCGTATAGTTTGGTTAAGGTACCACCGCCACCCTCACAAGGACGTACGCACACGTTCTGATTCCTGATTAGGTTTCCTGATCAGAAATTCAGATTCGGAAACCTAAATGATCCGTTTACATACAAAATGCTCAACACACACATTGGCGCACATTATTCTTATTGTTCGGTGCGTTCTGATTGTAAGAACGGAAAAACCTGATGACGTCATCCCGAATGAAGTGCCCGCGTACATTTTGGCCCGTCCGCCGTACACGCATGGAAATATTCATTCAGTTCGGCGTGATCAATTCATCGTCGTCGTCCATGATGAAGTGCTTTCACAAGCGTACAAAAGATAAGGTCGCATAAAATTCCGGAAAAAACCCGACGTTTGCGCTAGTCTCACGGAAATCCGAATCAGATTCCTGATCTGAACGTGGGTGGCCGCCCTAATTCTCCTTAAAGCAGTTTTTGTGTTTCGCTTTTGGAGTCTTAGTCTTCAGGTAGGCACAATTACCTTCGTACTTTCTCCTTCAAACTACATAAACCATCTGGCAATATCAGAATGTGCGGTACGTGCCAGCTTTAGTTAACACCCTCGTTATCCAAGTTTCGTATTTTCCGGGTTCGAAGCCCAGCACGCACCTCTAATTTTTAAATTATGTGCGTATATAAACTTAAAAATTATCATTCGCTTTTCGGTAAAGAAAAACATCGTAAGGAAACCTGCATGGCCAAGAGATTGTAAAAAATCTCAAGTGTGTGAGAAGTCTACAAATTCGCACTTGGCCAACACGGTGGACTAAGGCCTAAATCCTTCTCATTGTGAGAGGAGACCCGTGCCCATCAGTGGGGCAATAATTATTATACAAGTTTGAACGTTTTCCAGATGGAATGCGCCTTTTCCCACCCTAGATGACGAGTTCAACATAATGACTGCGCCGGCGGGGCCCGACCACGTGGTGCTACTTGACGATGGTAGTTCTTTCTTATGCTGTAACGGTATTCTATCTGAAAATAATCATTATATTTTTTTAATTTTAAGTTTAAGCTTAAGAGACAAATGCAGCGCGTTGTAAAGGATTAACAGATATTATATTATTTCATTATAATATATTATCCTTTATACGTATTTATTTTTATTTTATTATTTATTAAAAGGGTTTTGTAAGGCTATAAAGCTTACGTTACAAAGAATAGAATAAAGTAAAACCATATTTGCCAGATTATTATTATTAACAGTATAAAATAAGCTTAATGGAATGTGTATATGTGAACTCCACATGTATTTTTGAATATAAATCGTTGCTTTATTTTATTGAATTGAAAAAATGACATGTATGGCTATTGGCGCCCAACGTGTGCCAGATTTGAAAATTTATTATATGCGAACCAAAGTAGTGCGATTATTACAAATAAGTTCAAATAACATAATAAATTATCAAATCTGTAAAATTTAACAATTTAAGCTTTTTTGATTTTGTTTGGTTGCACTTTCAAACCTAACAACTATGTCATTGGCCAGAAAAACAAAACTTATAAAGTGGTGTTCTTCACAGAACGCTTTTTCCAATCCAACGTGATAACGTCTGACTCGACCGCGATGGACACGACCGGGAGCAGCGTGGCCCAGCCGGTGGGCGTGGACACGTCCGACGACATCGCGCCCGACAAGCCGGCGCCGGACCTCCGCTCGCCGTGATCGACGTCCGACGCGGAGGACGCGTCGACCGCGACTGTGCTGCGATGGACCCCCGCGCCCCTCCCGCACTGGCGCCCGGTCATTCATCGGACTGTTTAAATTTAACAAAGTTCCAAATTCAAGTGTTTTCGTTCGGCAATATCGGACCGGCAAGTGCGGGCTTAGTGTAAATATTAAAGGATTGACCTCGGCAAGGTTGTAGTTGAATTAGTTTTACATTCGCCGTATTAACCGTCCGATAAGACGCAGTGACTTTGGACCGACGTTGGGTTTTTGGTTCGCAAATTAGTGACAACGCCATCTAGCGAGTGCAGCTGAAGACGGGCGGACGGTCAATACGGCTCCAATTACTCGTTAAGGCGATACAATACTCCAACGATTTACTGTGTAAAATATGAAGCTATTAAATAAAGCAACATATTATATTCTAATATTTTTATAGAATATAAATCAAGTATGATATGATCAAGCCTTCCAGTAATTTAGTGAATTAAAGATGTTAATGAGAATGCAGCTTATAAATTATTATTTTGCTGACCTATAAGGCAGTTAGAAAGCGGTTATTGAAAACAATGCTTCCAAACCTAGCGTCATGAAAATTCATTTGACGAAAGTGTGATATTATAAGTTGTTTTTGTTTCGTTGTTGTGTGTTTTGTATTGAAAAAAATAATAGTATAAGCGTATAGTTTACCAAGATTTTTTTAACTTATTAAACGAATATTTAAGAAAGACGAGCATTGCTTAAGAAATTAGTTTAGTTGTAAATTTAGAAGCTAACTGCAACTTTATTGTTGCGTTTTCGATTCGAAAAATCTAATGTCGCGAAAATAAATGATGTTTTCAATTGGAAACCTTTCTGTGATGTGTTCAGATTTCTTACTGTCTGTCTATATGACTCTAAAGAAAATGTAGCCCAGTTAGAAAATGTTTTTGATACTACGTAATAGAAAGATTTTTGTCAATTAAATAGTTAGAGGAATCGAATGCAACAATAGGTTGATATTAGTAGTACGACATTTGTCAAGGGACATTTTATAGGTGCCTTTCATAAAATGTACTTATAACTTAAATAATAGGAACTTGTATATTGTAGTGTTCTTTTAAATCCATCCGCTGATAAAACCGGACTCAAAATCGGTCTAAATTTAAGACTTCCATATTTTGTAGCCAAAGAATAATAAGTAAGTTGAAATAAGACTTTGGTAAAGCCAAAAAACACTAAAATTGTATACAGACAATACTTTGGTTACAAAATAAAATTATTTCAATTATAAACCTAAAATCCTGTTTTTTAAGTATTTTTCTCAATATCACTGTCGAGATTTTGTTCGCAATCCCGTGGCCATACGAGAAAAGCTAGTCATTAGAGTTACATTGTAAATTTAATGTTACTTAAAATAAAGTAAAAATGTATTTACAATTATAGAACCCTTACCTTTATTAAGGGGTCAAAACTAAAATTGTGGCCAAATTACTCTTAATGAGATCCAAATATATATACACGGTTTTAATAGATTTAGAAATATGTAAGTATAATTATGATTAAGTTGTCAATTTGTAGCTAACAAGACGGTCTGGCAGTATGAATGTAATAAAACTTTGTGACGAATTGAGATCCACAATTCTATCTAACACTTTTCGAGTTTGGTCAATTTTTTGGGTTCCTACATTAACGTTTAGAAAATCCTCAACCTGAGAATAACGATGAAATTATTAATAACACAGGCTCGTAGCCTCTTTCATGAGTTGAAATTAATTTGAGATTCTATCACCCTTAATGTCGCCCTAAAATATTTACTAAAAATAATTAGGAGATAGATTATAAAGTAGGAAACGTAGCTATAAACGACAAGCAATAAATAGGTAAAATAATATAATGATAAAAAACAGCTTTAGTGAAGCTAGAAATTGGTACTGAGTAGTTCGATCCTATATTCATAATAATTCGCAAAATATTTTTTCTATAGAGGATAAATACTTGACTGGGTTCTACGTAAGAAATTCGATCTAACATAGTAAGCCATTTGGTACAATTGATACATAGCTATTACAAAACAAACTATAGAGGTATAATAAATAATTATAACAGCTATTAATAGTTCAACTAGGCAGAGAGGCGAGAATTAGTCAATTGCTAGCTATAGACATTATTAGAAATTACGAAGAAGAAGAAAACAGAAATAGTGATGTCATTTAAGGCTTGAATACGTTCGGGATACCAACTGAATTTCGTCGAGTTATAGATGAAGGAACACTTTGTGACGCGGGCATTGATTAAGATGACGAATTACAAGCTCATTGGTGCCGAAAATTCTAGACTGTGATTAAAATGTTCATTCTGGACGTGTCTTATATTGAAATAGTTGTTTTTGTATGATTGGCAAATGTGCACAATAAGTGCTCACGGAAAGAGATAATAATTATTACGTATTTGTATAATACAGACATGTAGAGGTTGAATTTGTTATATGATGGCAAAATTAAGGATTGTGACGATTAAGAAGAGACTAAGAGGGAAATATTTGTTGACAGCGTCGGTAGAATTGGTAGTATTTTTTTATTACTAGCTTTGCAATAGTTCGTATGTGTGCGATAAACACAATTACAATGAATACGCCATTTGCCATTAAATATTTGTATACTCCAACCATTTGCCATTAAATATTTGTATACTCCAAGGCATTGTTCATGAAAAACACCATTCCATGGTACATTCCAGGGAAACATGACACAGTTTGTGGAAATACCATTTTATGGCATCGTTCATGGAAAATACCATTTTGTGGCATGGTTTGCTGAACCGGTAATGTGTTTGTCGCGACACAAAAGTCGTTTAATTCTTTAATTAGCACCATTGTTACGATATGGAGTAATAATTGAAAGCCTATACATTATGTGCCTTAGATACAACAATATTGTATATTTATGATGCGTTCTATACAACGTGCTAACTAGAAATAAATGATTAATTAATATTATTTGAAAGCCTGGAACTATATACCTTCATTGTTAGACTTCATTTTTGCAAAGGCTTGTCTATGGATCTCTTACAGTTTCGTCTTTCCCTACATCGCTAGTTTCTATTCGAATTTAGATAATATTTGGCCCAATTGTTTGGGATGGTTTCAATCTCTTAAAATTTCATTACTTTACTCATTACTTCCTCTATTATTCATATTTTACCCCAAACACCTAAATTATGTTGTATCTTACGGAAATTATTTAAAAAGTTACTGGGCATCCAACAGTCTGGAAATTGTTTTCGAACCCAGAGTTTTACTGTAACCCCTCTTCTAATAATTATAAAATTAAGTAACGCTTCCATGCGTAGTTTTGCTGAAATATAAATACTTCTAATGTATTCTATAATTTTAGTAATTACCTACATTATACCCACTTACGTACCTATTATATACTTTACTGGCATGTATATCTTAATCTACGCAAATTTTGAATTAGGCTCGCTTTTATTTTGAAAAGTAGTTAAATTTTGATTCATGCGAGGCTTCTTAATATTATACCACATCTATTCTGTACTAATTAATGTTACACACTTTTCGAAATTGTTTCTGAAAAAAATATTTATTGACGTTTAATAAGAAACTAAAATCCGTCTTACTACTAAGTTTTTTGGATTTCTGAATTGAAATAACATACGTAACTAATTATTAATTGTAAGGATAATTAACCCATAGAAAAATACTCCTAGTTATGAATTTCTTAGTTCATCGGTTCTGATGTGCAATTATAAATTGTTTAGCGAATTTATTAATTATGTTAGTATATTATGATTGTGTCCATGACCATTTTTTGTCTGTAAATATCTTTCGGAGTGTATTTATAAATAATTCTTTTGTACAATTACATAGTAGTTCGCGAAGTTTTGAGTTACGATTACAATGTTTGTCCTTAATGAATTTTACACATTTCTATAGTTTTTTATGTTTTTAAATTTGTGTTTAAAATCTTACATATGTAAATCAAATGACTTTATTGCTGCGAGATCGTAGAAACACTGAAACACCAAAAATGGGATCAAGTTATTTGATTTAGATATGGTATAATAATAAACTAAAGATAGACTTGTAAAAATGTTATAACATGTATTTTTAACCTATACATAGTAAGATATTTATAGAATTTTAGTCGTTTAATTATTTCGAACGACTTGTTATAAAGAAAATTGGTGCTTAAAGCTTAAAACAAATATGAACGGCACAATTATGGTGTCGAGTGTGTATTGTCATGGTGGGTCGAGCATTTTGACATAGCATGCGTTGTTATGCTCGCATCTCGGGCCCAATTGTTTATGGTCATATTTATTAGAATAAGCACTATTTATTGATAGAAATTATGGGGCAAGGTCTATATTTATTCCTATTTAAATTCACGGTTAGTATTTGATAATTGGAAGTAAATGCAGAAGTTGTAAAATAATTGCAATCTAAAATGTATACAAAATGATTATAATTCATAATATTTGCAGCATTTCACGCGGTTTGTTTATTATGTCAAATTAAAAAGAAATGAAATATACTGCAATATTTTATCTGTATTCTTTTTTTCTAAATTAATTTGTTAAATTTACGCCATGACAAAGTCACAAGTAACGCTACGCACAAAATGACGCACAGAGCAACGACTAGCTTTTGTTTTTTCAAAATGGCCGATGACATATAAACAATTTGGCGCGCAAATGCAAGCAATTATAATAATGTAGGTAAACTTTGCTCAATATCGATGAAAACTGAAAGTGTTACAGTTGATGCAATACAAAGAAACAAACAAAATTTGAGTTTTATTTAATAAATTCTTGCCTTCCCTTTTTATTTTTATGCAACGATATTTTATTACTATAGAAATGTTATCTTCATACAAAATTTCAAAATGTGAGCTGATTAAGTTGACAGTACTTTTTTTACTCTTATAATTAATATTTTTATATATTCACAATTAATAATAAAATAACAACTATTTGACAAATTTCTATTACCTGTATATTGTAATTGTTGCGTATGAAACACGTATTTTAATATTTAAACTAATTTTGAGTATTATTTTGAGGTAAACAGACGTTACACCGAGCTATCGCCAATCCAATCCAATCCAATTGAGACGCATTTGTATCGTCACTTTTTGAGCGTCAATAACATATCTATTTTATATAATATCATTGTATAATTAAGGTAGCAAACGAGCTACCTCATGATAAGCGGCCACTACCGCACATCGACATTTACAACTTCAAGATGAACTGAATCATTCTTGATGTTGACCACAGATAGCCTAGTCTTGAGGGCGAATGTACCTACTCAGCAATTACGCTAATAGCCTGTTGCTTGTAAGAAAATTATAAGTGGCACCACCCCGACGCGACTTTTACCAGCTGAATATTTGAATATTCCAGAACCACCTATTGGGATCGACATCCATATATTTTATATGGGAAAAATGCTTTACAATCTAACGAGTTTCACCTGCTTTCCACAGCACGGATCGTAATAAAGGATATATTCAATAAATCTGCATTGTTATAGAACAACAACAATATAAGTATTATCGCAATACGTGGCGGGAACACTGAAACACGAACGATGGCGACCTACTGTGTATTATATACATAGTATTAGTATACAGATTTCATTGATAGACCGTCTAATATATTATATACCTACGCTATGAATTCATGGCAAACGTACAGACAAGAAAGTAATGCTGAGGGCAGACTAGACGTTGTGTGTAAAGTCGAAAGGTCAATTTTATTGCTAATAGAACAATAGAACAATTTTATTAAACTTTATGCGAATACACGAAATAAGAGAATTTAATTATTTTTATATACATACTTTTCCTTCCGATTTTTCCTTTATAGTTTTTCCAAAGATTTAATAAAAAATAACTGTTTTTTTTAGTATCGTATATTATCGATTATCGTATATTAATGATCGTGTTTTTTTAATAATTAGATTAATATTTAGTAGTCGCCTTTCATTTTTTTATTTTATAAGGTTAAAGTAAACTATATGGCCGCAAAATTTCCAGATCCATCAAACTTGCCTTTTCAAACGATCATAAACATTCGCAAGTATATTTGCAAATTAAAAACAAGGGCTTGTAATGGCTTGTGCCAAGCTCCAAATCTAATCAATCCCATCAGACATTTCCATTCTAGAATCAACTTTTGGACGTAATCCTCTCATAATTGGCATTACTCCAATTCTGAATCCAATGTTTGCTTTTCAGGTTATCAATCAAATGTAATCAATAATATAATATATAATAATAATATAATTTTGGAGGTAACCAGGTTCAGCCTATAATTACTATTAAAAATCCAAATGATAAAGTTTGTAATTTGGAAGTCAATTACGCGCGGCCTAAGCAACATTTTGCGACATTGAATTTGTGGACTGAGTTTTATCCGAAAGAAGGATCTTGATAGATACTAAGGCTAAAAAGGGAATAGCGATGGAATACAACTTCTGCAAAAAATTGCATCCAATACAGGAATTTAGTGTGCAGTACTGGGTATGGCAACTTTCTATATAGTTCTTGTTTCGCGAGCTGTAATCATCCCGTGAAGTGTGTCGAGATAGGACGGAGTTCCGAGGGTAGGTTATTCCTTTGCAAACAGCTTAGCGCAGAAAAGAGATAGCAATAACTGTCAATTGCGTTGCAAAACGCACATGCGCATCAGTTCAGTGACGCCAAGATGGCGAACCAGACTGGTAATGTCGCAAGGTGACAATAAAAATACACGTAAGTTATTTCATTCGTAAATAAATTTTTCGCACTAAATAATCATGTAACTAACTACAATGAACTACCAAATAGAGTCACAGCAGAACAAATGAAATAATATTATTGTTTTTGGAAAATATAACCAAACGACATGTTGCTTGTGTACCAACAATAAAATCGGTTTATCTGAAGATATTTCAATTAAGAGCCATAAAGTAATATTTCTAAGAGAATAACTAGCCGGCTATACTTATCCACGAGGCGAACATCTTAGATCTCAGGGGTAGCAACATATTTGTGGTCAACCTCACGTACTATTCAATCGTACTCAGGGGAGATTACTAATCTCCAAGGGCGGCAGTGACTACTTACTATCAGGTGGACTGCATGCTCGTTGACTATCTTTAAGAGATAAAAAACTAGGTTGTAATATATGAAATAATTGGTTTAAATTAAAAATTAACACGATTTAAAATTAAAAATTATAATCTGTATTTTGTCGTCTGCCTCCGATGGCCGATTTTAATCAGGTCTTCTATGAATTAAGATTTCTGTTTTATTCTACTAGAAGTAATCCACCAGAGTGACTTTTAGTATATGAATATTAGACAGCATTTTATATAATTGCTGATTGCTGTCTATTCCTGCCCCTTTTATTAGAACTTAATATTAATTTTAAGATGGAATTTGGGGCTTTCATTACCTATCTTCAGGTCAGTTGTACCATGATACCATTACGCCTTTACTATATTCGATCGTTTCGTGTCACGAACAACGGATTAATGTTGTAAAAAATTGTTTTAGGATGAAGTACTATAGAAGAAAAATAGAACAGGTTAATACGGAATACCCTTCGCTTGAGCTATTCCAGCGCGCAGCTGAAGCTGTTCTGAAACATGGTCGGGAGCTTAGAGAAGTAGTTCAAGAACTAGGGTTTCAAAGATATCAAAGGACGCTATACAAATTTATTAAAAAGTTAAAGGATGGCAAAAACCCTACCATCACCAGCACTCCAAGAACTGACCAACCAGATTGTGAAAAGGCATTGGCTGAATGTATGTCGATTTTTTTTTGTCTTCAGCCCGAAGAAGTCATGAAATTGGCATACAAATGTGCCGTAAAATATGATATGCCCAATATTCCTCTTGCTTGGCACGAAAAACAACGAACTGGTCGACAATGGCTTACGCGCTTTCTACAAAAAAACCCAACATTAACCATGAGGAATCGCAAAAACACAAGTGCAAGTCGTGCGCTGGCCTTTAATGAATATGTTGTCAGAGATTTCTTTCAAAAGCTGGAGGATATTATGAATGAAAATAACCTGCAACCATCTAGAATATGGAATGTAGATGAAACAGAAGTCAATACGGTATTTGAACCAAAGAAAAAAATTAACTTTAATTTAAACGGTGAAAAATGGGAAGATGACACAGTTTCTATAGACGATGGTACCTTAGTTACTATAGAATTAGCAGCAAGCGCTGCGGGATTCACAATACCACCAATGTTTGTTTTTCCAAGCCTTGAGTATAATGAACTTGTCCTTCATAATGGACCCCCAGAGAGCATTGGAGTTGGAAATAACTCTGGATGGATAACAGCAAAAGAGTTCCTCATTTTCATGGACCACTTTATTAAACATACGAAACCAACTCCTACAGACCCTGTATTACTATTACTAGATCACCATTCATCACATGTCGACGTTGATGTGATTGAAAAAGCAGGAGCCAATTCAATAATAATGTTATCTTTTCCAACGCATTGTACACGCAATATGCAACCACTTGACATTGGTGTGATAAGGTCATTTCAAAAATACTATGCAAAAGTGAAAAATTACTTGTTAAGAAAAAATCCAGGTAAAACGATATCTATATTTCAAATACCTAGAATTGTCAAGCGTGCATGGCCTCTAGCAGCAACTACCAAAAATATTTTAAATGCATTTAGCAAGGCCGGCATAAGCCCATATAAGCCTGATCAAATCATAGATCATGTTTCATCACTTTTTGTCGATTATCCGACGGTTTATAATAATAATAATGCTATTAAAACTACTCAAGCAACTCATCAAATTAAACCTGTGTGCCAGAAGATAAAAGATAATGTTGTCGAAAATCCAAATTCTGATACTAATAGTCCTCAAGCAATAGATCTAGATCAAAAAAAAATCCTAACTGAGGAAACAGAGATCGAAAATTCTCTGGCGGAATCGCACGAAAATATAGTTCCAGTTTCCTTTACCGATAACCAAAAACCTGATACTAAAATTCCTAAAGAAACGGATCAAATTAAGTCTCTGCAGAAGAAGAAAAAGAAGAAGAAGAAGAAAACAGAAGCCAAGAAAGAAGAAGAAACTCAAATGGAGTTGTATGAAGTTTTGGTTCCAATTATCGTTACCGATTGTCCAATATCTGATAATAATATTTCACAAGTAACAGATCAAATCAAACCTGTGCATGGGGAAATACAAGACGGAAAAAGTGAAGTGGATTCGTTTGGAAATTTGATTATATCTTTCGTTCCCGATTGTTCATTGTCTGATCCTAATAGCCATCAAATAACAGATCAAATAAAATTCCTGAATCAAGAAAAAAATATCGAAGGAACTCAGATAGAAGATTTACTTTCATCTTTCGTTACCGATTGTCCAATGTCTGATATTCATACTTCTCAAATAACAGTTCAAAGTAATCCAATGCATCTTGAAAAAGTAAACGGAGAATCTCAGATAGAGACATATGAAGTTTTGGTTCCACCTTTCGTTACCGATTGTACAATATCTGATATAAATGCTTCTCAAATAATAGCTCAAAGTAATCTAATTCATCATGAAAAAGACAACGGAGAAACTCTGATAGAATCATATGAAGATTTGGTTTCATCTTTCGTTACCGATTGTCCAATGTCTGATATTAATACTTCTCAAATAACAGTTCAAAGTAATCCAATGCATCATGGAAAAGTAAACGGAGAAACTCAGATAGAGACGTATGAAGTTTTAGTTCCATCGTTCGGTAACGATGGTCCAATATCTGACAATAATACTTCTCAAATAACAGATCAAAGTAATCTAATACATCATGAAAAATTAAATAGAGAAACTCAGATAGAGACATTTGAAGTTTTGGTTCCAACTTTCGTGA
>DWNR01001410.1:0-15182 GCA_018250455.1 Polygonus leo
GATACCAGATGTGGAACTATAGCGGCCTGGATAATCTATAAGAGATATTCATACTTTATATAGCAGAACAACGTTTGTCGGGTCAGCTAGTGTACTAATATAACCACGTAATTTTTTGTTCAAATAAGCAAGTTTGTAACCTACAAAAACTCTGTACGCTTACTTTCTGGATTTGCCTTGTATATCTGCGGAAAGTACAGCACGGAATGTTCAATCGAGTGCGCTAAAAATGGTTTTTAAGTGACCTAGGTCATATCAACTGAAATTACGTTATGTACGGCGTAGCGTTGAACGTTCCTTTAAGTAACTATAAACGTGAAAGTGCATTCGCATCGGCGAATGTAGGTATATAACAATAGTTGAGTGACGTATCGTTTTGAACAAAACGCTACGTTATGCCGACGGTTCGGTATAACGGGGAGTCTTATTCGATTCCCTTAGCACTACTTGAGCACGTAAACGTAATATAAAAGCGACGGGGTTAAAAATTAAACAAATTATTTTATCTAATTTAATTAGGTGATATCAAATTGTTAACAGCGTAAAAGCCTCTAAAGTGTCAACATTTAATGTAAAATAACTTACCTCGACAAAACTTTAAAGATTTATTCATCTATTAATTATTTGCTTGCTCGGAGACAGCTGTAATTATTTCGCGGACTTTAAGAAAATCCTACGCTTGAATAAGCCTCCCTATTTTAAATTTATTTCACGTTCAGATTTTATTAATGCGAAGTGCTTTAATTTTAAAGACTTTTGACACCGAATAGGTGAATAAATACATTTGGAAATGAGTGACATATTATATCATTTTTGTCAGAGATCAAAAGAGTACATGGCAACACAACACGAGTAAGCCATTTTTAATGGTTCCGATCTTAAAGGGTATCATTGAAACCCTCTTACTAAGATTCCGCTGTCCATACGCTTGTCTGTCCGTCTGTCACAATGCTCACAAATCATTGTAGGTATAGTATAGGTATAAGGTAGGATACTTGAAATTGTCACAGAATTTTTCAGGTTTTTGGTTACTAAAACACAATAAATTGCTTCATGGAGGATTTCAGGGTACCTCCCCAGTCGAACTATACAAATTCTACCAAGTTATACAAGTTTACCGCGGTTTAATATGTATTCTCGTTGCTGCTATAACAAATACTAAAAATAAAAATAAAAAGAGCATTCAAATCAGCCTTTCCTAAGATTACCGCACAAACGCACAGACAAAAAGACAGACAGATATTATTCCTTACTAAAATTTCCCAGCAACGGTAAATATGTATCTTTCAAAAAAATTTCTGTTTACAGACAGCGATTAGTAACAGATTTAATGTGTATAGGATAGGTAACAAAAATTGATTGGTTATTTTAGACATAGACATAGATACACTTTATTGTTTTACACCGAAAATTATACATACAGAAAAGCACACATTAGAATATGAGTAAATAGGCCTTATCGCTTAAAAGCGTAATTTTAAATAGTCTTAATAATCGGGCCAGGACTTTTTGAGCCAACCTACTCACCTATTTTTTACCCGACTGCGCGACGTAAAGGCAGCCGCCATTTTGTGACAAAGGAAAAAAAAGACGACGTATGCATGTCAAGTCGGGTATGATCAAATAGGTGTTTAAAAATATTTTTTAGGTTTTCTTTATCATGTTTCAACCATTTAGGGTTCATATCGGTTTAAAATTAGTAAACAAATATTTTTGCCTAGATATTAGTATTTCTAATTGTGTTACAATTTTTATTTAACGTCATTTTTGCACAGTCGGTTTTTTTATTTTTTTTTATTGCTATGCTTGTTAACGTACTAAATTTCGCAAAAAATCCATTAAAGAGTGTAAAGTTCATTTCTAATTCGTATCTTATACCATAATTTCATTGTTAACTAATGGCACAAGTCCTGTCACGTTGTTCAGCCTTAATGCAATTGTTCTGTCACGCAATTAAATTACTCAAGACACGATTCGCGGTAGTACAAAGTGGATATATAAATAGATTATTGGATTAACTATTACCCAATGAGATTAGATATAAAGTAGATATTATTTTTTGTATCTTTATTCAAAATTGTGTTTTTTTAAGTGACACAATGATAAATTAAAAAAATATACCACGTGATTTTTAGCCCAAAAAATCTTTCGTAGTACTTACAATTACTAAAATAAAATTAAGATTTTTTTAGACAATATGTGTAATTGTAGGTTGCTGTCACTTGTTTTCCTTATCGTGCCTAAACCATACAGCAATGTGAAAAAATGTGAAAAAATCACATCTTTTTTAACAGAGTACTGGGAGTTTTTTTCCGCCGGCTTTTTTCTTCCGGTTTACCTTAGCCTAAAATAGGCGCTCAAAGCCGATGTATGATATGTATTGATATGAAAAAAAAATCCAAGCAATTTTATATTGACGTTCATCTAGTGCATTTCATGTACCTTATGATGAATAAAATGTTTTGAATTTGAACTGAATTTGAATAATAAATAACTTATACTTAAAATAAATATGCCATCTAAAAGTTTTAATTGTGGCATAGTGCCTTGAACTCGCTGTTTGTGTTGTTGTTTTCAAAAAAACTTTAGTTTTGTCTGGAATTATATCATCAGTCAATATTTTTAGCATATTTCTTAAAAGATTTTTCCAAAAAGGCCGACTCACTCACCTATTTTTGACGAACTAAGTTACAATTTACGAGGCATATTAGTCTTTATGTACGATTACATCGAACTATAAAAAAATAAGTACGCAATCCACCCGATGGTAGTACGCTCACGCTCATGAACATTTGAAATCAATCTCAAGTAGGATTGGGATTACTTGTTCTTGAGTAAGATGGATGAAGATGAAGGAGTAAGATGTTTTTTTTATCGTTTAAAGGTAGCAAAAGAGCATGCATGCATGCACCTGATGGTAAATGGTCACTGCCGTTCATGGACATCTTAAATATAGCCGACAACCACGCCTCTCCAGACCGAAACACAATAATTGCTTCACGGATGATTATGAGAGTGACGGTGGTACCTCACCATGAATTATATCAGCCGGTAACATAAAACTTCATTCTAAATGCTCACACATATTTGGCGGATTTATTGACTGCCGCAAGTACTAACTATCGCACGTGAAACATTCAAGTGTGAAACTAAATATCCCAACCATATGGTTGGCTACAACACGTCGATTACATAGTCAACATTTATTGCATTGAGTGTTGACCCTAATGGCATTATCGCATGTGATGTCAATTTTCTGCGATTCTTGTTACAGAAAAACGTGTAAATTACTATTTATTATCTATATAAATGCATAACCGCGTGGTTGTGCCCCGTCTGTACCATCTTGCCAGGTGGTAGAATTACATTAGTTCTACCGGGAAGGTACCACCGCCACCCTCATAATCCTCTGTTAAGATATTTTGTTTTGGTTTGGAGAGGCGTGTTTGCTTTGGAGAGGCTATATTTATACAATGAACATGTTAGTCATCAAGGGTAGCAACGCTTCTGTGATCTAACTTAGGTATGATTTAATTGTGCTTGGGGATGATTACTGATGTCCATTGGCGGCAGTGACCACTTACAATCAGGTGGGCTCCATGCTCGTTTGCTACATTTTTGCAATAAAAAAAACTTATTTTAACGAAAGTTAGTGTTTAAAAAAATGTTTATATGTTCGAAATAACAAAAACTAACTATAACGAGAGTACACATAAATGGTGTCATAACAAATATTGCTTTAATGCGGTAGCGGTGGAGTAGTTTCGTGAGTTTTCGGCGCGAGTGCTTTTGCGTGTACACGTGAGTGGGTCCTGGTGAAATGGATGCTGTGCCCGGACTCGTAAATCTTGAGTTGAGACGGGCTATCCCCGGACCCTCATTTTACATTACTTTTAATTCTGAACGCTGTGCCGTAGGACAGAAGAGTTTCGGTTTTAGGGTTTCGTGTGTAAAATACGATAAAAAAGTACAATTAAAAAAAATGTGCTAACGTGATCGTTTTACTAATAATCTGTCCATCAGTTCGTCTGTCGCAGGGATGTGATTCTTGAACATCAAAGTAAGAAGTAACGTCTTTGCTAAGTATGTTTTATTCTTTTTTGCTTTTTCTTGTATGTGCAATATCGATAATCTCGAAATCTAGGGATGACCTTCTTTTTTAGGAAACTTTTTGTCAATCACTTTCCACTTTAGAGTCGACCTTTTTAAGTGGTGCTTGAAGGCGATTAAAAACGATTTAAACTAGAAACATGAATCTATTAAAAGGAGAATATTTAATGGAGCACATAATTTATAAAAGTATGCTTTCGAACAACGCCGGGTAGTTGCTATTCAAAGAATTACCCATAAAAGTGCATTCCACGAGCTCATTACGCCATTTATAGATACAAACCCTTAATTTGCAAGTTTTTAGAGCAAGTGGCCATTTATTTAATACCTAGCAGGACTTTTATAGTCTTCGTTATGGTGAATGACATAAATCCACTACTAAACTTCCTAGTATTAGGAAATAAACATCAATGGTTTCTTTTTTACGTTGTATAAAATAAACCATTGATGTTGTTGTTTACCAACACTAACATGCAATTGTATTATTTTATTTTAATATAAAATGTCGAAATACTGATAAATATTCAATATTTTGTATAATATAATGTACTTACAAGGCTCATTAAGCCTTTTTCTTGTATACTTTTACTTGTATATTTTTTTGTATACGAAATGCGTTTATTGTATCTGAAGAATTTCCCCACATAATAAGTCCATAGGAAAGTACTGACGAAACATACCCATAGTAAGCACACCACGCTGCTTTCTGTGATACTGTTTGTCTAATGCGTCTCAGTGCAAAGACGAATCGATCCAATCTGTTACAAACAGATTCTATGTGTTCTTTCCACTTTAATTGTTCATCTATGATTAGTCCCAAAAATTTTGTACTTACTACTTCGTCAATTTGCGTGTGGTTATATCTAATTTTTGAAGTGCATTCCTATTTGTATTAAAATAAATAATTTTAGTTTTGGCCATATTTAATTTTAAGTTATTATTTTTTAACCAGGTCGTTACATCATTCAAAGATTTTATAATTTTATTTTTTAAAGTTATTTCGTTCTTGTCTTTAATCAATAGCGTAGTATCGTCAGCAAATAATACACACCGGCTTTCAGTAGAATTTGGAAGATCGTTAATATACGTTAAAAATAATAATGGTCCCATGATGCTTCCTTGCGGTATCCCACAATTATTACTTTGTTTATATTTAGACTGAAAATTTGTCTTCGTCAATTTACATTTTTTTTATTTAAATTTGATATTTCTATACATTGTTCTCGTCCCTGCAAATAGCTTTTTATTAGGTCAAGTGCGTTTCCCCTTACTCCATATCTTTCTAATTTGTCGAGTAATTTATTGTGTAATACAAAATCATATGCTTTGGACATATCGAGGAATATAGCTGCTATAGGGGTCTTATCGTTCAAACTTTCCGATATTTTTTTAATTAAGTTAAAACTCGCTAGGGTTGTGGAGCAATTTTTCCGAAAACCAAATTGTTCCCTTTTAATTATATTATTTTTATCTAAAAAGTTTAATAGCCTCGTATTCAGCGCTTTTTTTATTATTTTGGAAAATATCGAGAGTAGAGTAATGGGCCTATAATTATTTACATCTCTCGTGTCTCCTTTTTTTAAGAGAGGTTTTACAATGGCCTTTTTAAGTTTGTCTGGAAAACATCCCTGTGTAAATGCTAAATTTATAACATGGGATATTGGTTTACAAATGGTTTTTGCACAGGATTTTATAATTTTTGTGTCAATTCCATCATAACCTACTGATTTGCTATTTTTTAAATCCATAATTATTTTTAAAATTTCTAGAGGGCTAGTAGGTTGTAGGAATATTGTTTTTGAACATCTTATGATACCGGTTTTTTCTTTAATAATAGGTTCTGTATTCATAGTCAAATTAATAAAAAAATCGTTAGAAATATTTGCTATTTTTCCTGGGTCAGTATAATTGATATTTTTGTGATTTATTAAATTTATGAAACTAATTTGGGGTCTTTTTTGCACCTTGTCTTTTATGATTGACCATGTCGCTTTACATTTATTTTCATTATCCTGGATATATTTCGTATTGCATATTTGTTGTGATTTAGAAATGCATTTTTTCAGTATTCGGACATAATTTTTATACACTGTTCTATTTACGTTTCCAAATTTTGTCGACATATAGAGACGACGTTTTGTAAAGCTACATTTTTTTAACCCTTTTGTCAGCCATTTTTGTTTTTTCCTATTCTGGGATACTTTTATTTTAATTAAAGGAAAGCATAAGTCATAAAATAGCTTAAACAAATCATGAAAATAGTCAAATGTGTTATTAGTATCATTCGTGTCATATAATTCAGAGAATGTTAGTCCCGATATAGAGTCATTAAATTTTTTTATATTTTCCGTGTTATAGTCGCGCTTAAACTCGAACCAATGGTTTAGTTTTTCGCGTTTTTCAATTTTAATTTCTATTATTTGTGCCGTTTCATGATCTGATAACCCAGTGTGAGAGATTTTAGAACTTATATTAGGAATATTGCTCGCTATGAGGTCAATACACGAGTTCTGCCGTGTAGGCCGGTTTATATGATTCGTCAAGCTATAGTTGCATAAGATACTAGTTAATTCTTTATTGTATTTACTTCGTTTTAAAACGTCTATGTTCCAATCCCCGCATATTATAATCTTTTTTCTCGTTATTATAATCTTTGTTTCGTTAATACCAGCAACAAAGAGTTTAATTTTTCGAAAAAAATATGAATGTTACTTTTAGGAGTCCTGTAAATACATACAATTATAATTTTCTGGCAAATTAGTTCGATACCACAGCATTCAAAATCATAGGGACAAGACAATCGTTTTGTAATCTCTATGTGCTTAAATTCCAGTCCTCGTTTGATTAATATGCAAGTGCCACCACGTCGTTCTTTTTCTCTTGAAAAACAGTTTGCTGTTTCGTAATTTTGTAATAATATGTTAGATTCCGTACCTCTTTTTACGAAAGTCTCTGAGAAACATAGAACATCAATATTTATTTGATTTTGAATGAATTGTAATAGTGCTAACTCAACGTGGTCTATTTTATTTAAAAGTCCTGCTATATTTTGGTGTAGACATGTTAAATTATTTGTTCTATTTTTATTCTCGAAATAACTGTATGTTTTGAGATATCCCTTGGTCCCTATTTTGTACATTTATTCTTTTAAAATAGTAGGGAATTGTCCCTTTCTTAGGCAAATTTTCGTTTGTAATTTGCATCGTTGGGAGGGACTTCATTTTTTTAAAATAATAGTCTATTGTGCCTTTTTTGCGCTCAACGTGATTAGAGTTTTGGTAGTTATTTACATTGTGGTTTGTTAATGCGTTTTTAAATAAAATTTGTCTATTTTTTATAAATTTGTCATCATACTCTATAGAGTCTATATAAAAATTTAATTTATTACATAAGTAGTTCCTAATTTGCCAAGAGTTTTTTACACAGCAAAGCCGCACAACAGACAGACAGACAAAAAAATTAAAATGTTTTTTTTGGCTTGTGTTACTTGTATGAAGACCCCTAGGAGTATTTTTTCTAGTTTTTATTCAATGCGCAGAATTCAACTCGTCTACAGTTTTATTATTATTTGATATAAAACGTGCTGCCATAGACCTCCCTTACACGTTCAGATATTATTCTTGTTTCGATTTATGGAGAAAGTGAATTATGGATAGTAAAGTGACAAATCTGTAAAAAGCGGACATGCAGTCCAATGTAAGGTTTTTAATTATTTTTCATATTATTTGGTATTATGCTTTTTGCAATCTATAAAACTCGGTGGGTAAAGGCAGTCTGTGTTAATCTATGGTCAAGTACTTTTGGCGGGAAACAATATAAATTGGGACGGGTGATTAACTGGAGCATGTGATCTGATGAGCTGTTAATGGAAATGTTATTATTTAATTCCACACGCATTCCTTAGTAAAACTGTACTTGTTGTAATGAAAAGTAAAATGTTGTATTGAATAAGCGAAAAAAACTGTACTGTTACAAAATAATTAGTTTAATAGGAATAAACCCTACATACGCTTGTTTATTATGTTTATGTTGTAACAATAAAAAATCATCAATCCTTATAGCAGTACAGTGCCATATATTTTATTACAATATCAAGGAATATATCTTGTTATTAACGTTAAGTAGTATGTAAGTTACTTTGATCGTAATGAGGAGACAATTGAAAATGTGTGGAATTTTCAGTTTTTCCTCAAATTCATAATTAATTTGACGTACTTCAGACCTTCAGACGGTCAGATAGAAAAGGTTTAGTATCAAATCTAATTAAAAACAGCGTGCTCTATTCCACTGCCCGCTGTACAGTGCTACGATAAATCAGTTTGATTTGACAAACAGCGTTGTATATCTGTCGCGGTGCGAGCAGTTTGGCGCACAACACGCTGCCAGTTGCCCACTGGCTTGTTACTTTCTTTTTACCAGCTCTGTATAGATATTTTTCTGTTCGTCGTATCGTAAAAGTTTTTATAAATAATAACCTACTATTTAAACAACTAGTGTCATACAAAACGCGATTTAACGACATTATGATGATAATTTTTACTATAAGTTCAATATTTTATCATAAAAGGCGTAAATTTTTAGATAAGGAATAAGAGCCACTGCCTTTATTTTGCATGAGTGTCTTTTAGTGTTTTTGGTCATAAGTTTGTATTATTTACGTAAAAAAAACTACACTGTGTTTTTAAATTTTTTTTGAAGAGATGTAACAATGCATGTACTATAAAAATACGCGTTGAATTTAAATGTAAGCCACATAAGAGAAATACTCAATGCAACTGCTTTTTTGCGGTTAAGTCTTTGAATAAACAGCTGACTGAGGTAGATGTTGATATATGTGCAACGGGTTCCTTACAAAACTTTTAGATTAAAAGGAAAACCTTCTTTCTTTGGGCCAAAGGCTTTGAAACGAACTCCATTGAATTCGCCTAAACGCTGAACAAAGTTCGTCGTTGCAATGCACGGCTAAAAACAGATTACCATCAGTAATTAAAACTGCGGGTGCAATCATGACACTATGCGGCGCTTGCTTTGGTGTGTGACATAGAATTTTTTAGAATGTACAACGATATTCTGGTCGAAATACGGCCAAATGTATCTGATAACATAAGTTTTGTTGTTCGTCGCTTTTTTTCCTAATAATAAACTTTAATATCCAACCACAAGCCTGCAAAATTTTACATTTAAATTTGAAAAATAACGTTATTTTGTGTAAATTATACTAAATAATGTAGGAAGAAGAAGAATAAAGGAAGTAGATAAAAGGAATTAAAAAAAAAATGCACAGTTACTAATATCATTCAAAGAGTCTTCATGCGAAAAACTATGAGCGATTTGATTTCGTCATTACTTACTTACATATTACTTACATTTCCTTGTTTTTTTATAATAATGTACCGTTTTTGATGACGGAATGGGACGGTATGGACGGGCAAATATATTTGATTATAGGCGGTTAACGATAGCAAAATTATGAAATTATCCTAATTAATAACATTAGCAAAATTATGCTATTTAATAATGATTATCTATCAAATTATTTCTTATACATATACATACCTCTTTTATGGTGTGTTAAACGGACAATAGATACGCTATATATCTCGTTTCACGTTTGTATTTATATAACATTTGAATATTGTGAACAACAACAGCAACTATAATTTATTACACTATTATTCAAATAAACATACTTTTTGTAGTCGTTCTTAAATATATGTCCAGTTCAACTTTATAATGGACAACTATGAATTGAATTTGAAAAATAAATAGTAATAAGACCAAGGATACTTGCAAACTATACTTACAGACGAGGCGAACAACTGAGTCGCCAGACATAAATGCATGGGCAATTGTAGTGGACCTCGCTTACTTTTCTATCGTACGTGGTTTAGTTACTAATGTCCATGGGCAGTAGTGACCACTTATGATACTTTTACTTAGATAACAGTCTAGTTTTATATATACAGTTAAAATAGTTACTGTTATTTAAACGTGACACAATGGAACACAATAAAATCATTACATTATTGTATATCAGAACATCGAACAATTTGTAACACAGGTAACTATCATCATACTCAGAGGTCCTAATTATGTGCCCACGACTGTACGTAGACTTGAACACTAAAACTATTTATGCTTTTTTAGCTAAAGCTTTAAATAATAAAAACTTTTAACTAAAAATAGAACCGACTTCAAGATGAACTAAAATGTGAATAATAATTAATAATTTTGATATCGGGGCCAAGTGTGCCAAGAAAGAGCTATATGAACTGAAGGAGAAGATAGCAACGACATCAAAAATTTTAATTATTTGATTGGTTCTTAAGGCGTCTTGATGAACAAAGAACTAATTGGGTAAAAAAAACATTACCAAAGTGATTTACAATAGATACGACAGTGTGTATCGTAGACGCCTCTGGCAATACTCTTAGCTACATAAAAGCCGATATTCTAACGGAGACGCTTTAAGAAAAGTGAGAAGTATCTTACCAGTAAAAGCATTTCGGAGCATGTTCCTAAATTTTGCATGATACGAAGTACAAGTATTTGCACACTTTATATGGAAATGGAAGAGATTTTATTTACTTACATGTTTATGTCTTTCATGTACATTTATTTGAAATCAGGTTTTGATATGTAACACAGATATACGAGATGTAAGATAAATACGTAACTGTAATATTATAAAAAAAAAAAACAGAAAAAATATTGATCGTGTGCTGTCTGAAGGAGGTGCCAAGAGTCTCCGAAATCGGCGTGTTTGTATGAGGAGAGTTATAAAAGTGGAAGAAGCTAGGCAAGTATGTCAGAACCGTGCCATTTGGCACTCGATACCCTCTCTAGGCAGAGGGGTACGGGACGGGGGGACGGGGTAGGCCCCGTTAGGGATTTGGCGTAAAGATGTAGTGTGTGTGTGTGTCTGTGAAAAAATATTTCAGAATATATTAGTTTCCTTTACACTCAAAATCCTTAAGTAATTTTTCTCTTCATCTCTTGCGTGATAGATTAAGAGTGGATTGTTTCAACTTTACAGTTTGAAACAACCCGCCCTAAGCCTACCTTGTCTAGTATGATTTTAAGGTTGTTTATCTTTTTCTTTATAGTAAGTTTTCCAAAGAAAATAGTTATATCAAACCTGCGATGGTCAAAGAGTCAGTTTTAAAATTTTAAAGTAAAAAAGAATAGGATCCTCTCGACAGTGTATTAAGTACAAAATGAAGTAAAAATAATTATCATATTATAACAAAACATTATAACAAACATAAATAATCGGCTAAGTGTGAATACTCGAAGACGAAGGGTTCCCAGAGCTGGATTAAGCTAAAGCGGGGTCCGTATCAAAGTTTGTTGACGCGGGGCCTAAGGGACGACCAAGTAATTGAGGAAATTCCATCTCCAACAGATGCTGGTGCAATAGTCAGCATGATTCAGGTTAAGCCCGTAGCAATTTCTACGCGGGACGCGAGTTCACCCTATGATAAGTGTCGCCCATGGGATATAAGTAATCCCTGATGTACGATTGAATCGTACCTGAGCTTGATCACAGATGCGTTGCTACCGTTGGGGACTAAGATGTTCGCCTTGTGTGTAAGTGTAGCCAACAATCACGCCTCAAAACCGAAATACAATAAATTGCTTTACGGAGGATTATGAGGATGGCGGTTGTACCTACCCGGTCGAACTACATGATTAAGAAAAATATTAAGAAATAATGAGAAATATCACAAACTGGTTTTTGTTTAAATATTTACTATCAGGTATTTAGCTTGAAAAAAGTTGGGAAATGGGATATCTTTATTTTTCTTCCAAATAAATACACAGTTCCAGTAAGAAAAATAATAGTTCTAATTACAAAACACAATCTGCGCAAATTATATATTAAAACGATGATATAACTTATGCTTGTTACTTTGTCGTGCACTAAAACTTAAGTAATAGTCAAACTTTAATGTATTTAAAAGTCTGTTAAGGATGGGACTAAGAAAACGTTGTGCAGATTTACATACCATCGAAAATTTGTTTGTATTTTAGTTCGGTTCGTTATAAGATTATTTCAAGTTAGAAGTAATGCATTATTCAAATTTGAATGAAGTTTTTTCACTCCAATCTGCCTTGCCGTCTTCAAAGAATATTTTTGCCTCTTTTTGAAGAGATTCGAATAATAACGCTCTAATAATACCTCAGGAGGAAGCTTATTGCACAATTTATAAGTATGCAATGAAAATAAACTCGCAGACTGGATCGGTAAGAACTTCTAATGCAAAACACAGGGAGTTTGTATATCCCTCCCAAATACATTCTAAAAGATACACAGCAAAATCATTAAAGCAAGAGATATTTTTTTAAATCGTATAAAGGTAGCAAACGAGCATGCAGTTCACCTGATGGTAAATTGTCTTTGCTGCCCATGGACATCAGAAATCGTCCCCAAGTACAATTAAATCATACCTAAGTTTGGTCACAGATGCGTTGCTAACCCTGAAGACTAAAATGCTCGCCTCGCATATAAGTGTAGCCGGCAACCACGCCTCTCCAAAACGAAACACAATATTATGGTCTTATTCATAATTAAAACGGTTCCATAGTCAACAGTAAATTGCGACAACTGTCCTAAATAGTACAATAGGCACTATAACGCAGCACACTGAGCGAAATGCATCGGCGATGCAGATGTGGTGTCACGGAAATAGCATGCAAATTTAGTTCACATACAATTACTGATGCGTTAGAAACACATTTGAGGTACATGCGCATTCTTAAATCATTTAATAATCGGTCAAATGCGGGTAGGACTAGCACACGAAGCATTCCGTGCTGACTGCCTACAGACGGGGTCGTAAGTTAAAAGTTAGATGAAAAATTAGGTGGTGTTGTGCTACATTGTCGATTTTTCAGATAAATAGTTTAATAAAATTCTAATTTTAATTTTAATACTTTTTATTGCGGTCTTTAAAGTTACATATATTTTGTAAAAAATTAAAAAAAAATCAATCTCAAGGGTTTACTACAATGTGTGCGAGACGATACAAGGATAAAGATATTTGAAAAATAGCCCCCTTCCTCCTTCACGACAATACGGTGCATTGTGCCACACATTGAAATTGATTTGCAAGTTTTTGGCCAACAAAAATGTCTGTCGGACCTCCCCCGCCTTACTCTTTCTTACCGATTTAGCACCACGCGGTTTCTGGCTCTTCCCAAAAATAAAAACCTTGCTGAAAGGAAATCGTGTTAACACCATTACCGACATTGAACGAGCTACGACAAAGAAGTTGAAGCCTTCCAGAAGTCCTTCCAATCATGAAATCAACATTGGGATATGTCAACGCTAGGCAAGGAGAATACTGTGACAGATAAATTTAAATTTAATCTTAAATGAAATCTACGAAATTAATTTAAATTCAATGTTAACTAAATACTTTGTTTGCCATATAATGATTTACCGTATTTCTGATCAAACCTCGCAATTTAAATGACATTGCGAAAAAGTGTATGTGCATCCATAAATGTGAAACAAAAAAGTTTGGCCAAGTGGTAGAACTCGTGTAGTTCGACCAGAGAGGTACCATCCGCCACCCTCCGTAAAACCAAGTCTTGTGTTTTGGTTGGGAGAGTCGTTCTTGCCGCCTATACTTACGAGCGAGACGTACGTCTAAGTCATTAAGGGTAGCAATGCATCTGTGGTCAAAAATAGGTACAATTACATCGTACACGGAAATTATGTCTAATGTGTCCTCAAGGGTAGGAACGCATTTGTGATCAACCCTGGGTAAATCGTACTTGAGGATGACTGCTAATGTCCATGGGCGGCAGTGACGACTTACCATCAGGTGGACTGCATGCTCTTTTGCTACCTATACACAATAAAAAAGTAGCGAATACATATAATATTTGGCCAGCTTGCAAAATTAATTGTAATTAATTGTATTGCGGTTTTAAGATCACTAGATGATGAGAGATGATCACTAATGTCAATGGGTGGCAGGGACCACTTACCATCAGATGAACTGCTTTTGGTTTCGTTGGTTTTATCGTCTTGAGGTTGCTCGTTTGCTATCTCAACATTAAGACGATAAAAAATCTTACAATAACTACTAATGATATTCTTTCATAGTCACTTAAGTTTAAGCAGCTGGATCAGTTTTGAGCTGACGCGTGGTGAGCGATGTCCGCACTGCAATATGAATTTTAAATAAAATAATCAATCTTGCTGTACGGCGAGTGCCTTTCATCGTTAGCGCTGAGATGTGACTCGTTGCTGTTAGGGTTACCGTACCCTATCCGTACTTTAGTACTTGTACTTTTTTTACTAGATAAAGGTAGCAAACGAGCATGCAGCCCCCCGTTTAATTTTATGGCAGAACAACATTTGCTGAGTGATCTAGTTGAATAATAATTTCTTTATATATTAAAGCAGCAATGTTTTTTGAGCTTTTTAATGAGTTATAAGACGATTTATAATGCTACTGTTACATTTTATATTAAATTTTATGTTTTTAAAGAGATTGAAAAAGATGAAATCCGAGTAACTTGCGCTCGTGACGGTCTTCTTTAGTCAGTGTGGGCGATATTTCTTACCTCGTAAAATGTGGAACGTGGCATTCCCTGAACGGTATTACAAGGATTTTTTTTCAAAAAATGTGTTAAGAAACTGATGACTACATTCCATCAGGTTGCTCGTCTGCCTTTTTCAAACCTAACGAGTAACCCTCATAATGCTCGGTTTAGCAATTTTTGTTTGGAGAGGCGTGGTTATCGGCCACACTTATACACGAGGTGAATATCCTTGACCTCTGAAGTAGAAACGCATCTATGGTCAACCCCACGTATGATTTAACCGTACTAAGGGATGATTATTAATGACCATGGGTGGCACTAAACACGTACCATGAGGTGGACTGTAATAAAGTACAGTAGGCGGCCTTATCACTAGGTTAGCGATCTCTTCCAGACAACCATATTGTTACTCAGACTGACAAATTGTCAGTCTGAGTAACAATAATATTGGATACAGGGCAGAGGTGTACAACAACAAATTACTTATAACTATATGTCAGCAGCTAGTAAGA
>DWNR01001411.1:0-15181 GCA_018250455.1 Polygonus leo
TCATAGCGCGTCGGGAATACCTCGGGAGGAAGCTCATTCCACATCTTGCACGTATAATGCTGAGATAATTACTACCCTTGAGAAATAAGATTTTCACCTCTTGTGAAAGTGAAACCGGCAACCAAGAACTATATGAGTTCTATCAAAAAGGAAGCATACGATGTGATCGCTGCTTAGCCGTAAAAAAACGCAACACTAGAAAAACGCTCAAAAATGGCTAGTGCGATAGTAGCCTTAATCCTCGTAGCTAGACTGCTACGTACTGCTACGGTACGTATGTACGATACGCGGCGGGCGGTACCCTTTGCCAGGCGCTTTCCCCGCACTCACAAAACGAATACATCATAAATGGAATTGTCCATTTGTTATTTTTGTCGTGAACTTATTACTGATTTATATACTATGTCATAAAATTGTACATATGAGGCAAAGTTATTAATAATGTGCTGAATAGTATTGTAACTTACGTTTTAATGAATTCGAAGACTATAGTTTTACTTTTTTATATTATATTTTAAATTATTATTTTTTCATTAATTTAATAGTTTACTTACGTGTACAGACCACGCGACACGTAAAAGTATTCTGGATTCTTACCTGTAACAAAAATTAACAAAATTAAATAAATGTAAGATTATTTTCTATTAAAAAAAAAACAAGCATACATTCCTAAGTGGTCACTGTCATTTGTTATAATTTGTTTGAATCACAATGAAAAAATTATCCCTTTTTAATTTTACCGTCTTTATGTAGAGATATGTTGCGGTTTTTTTGTTAAAAGTATAAGTTTCCACTTTATAAATGGTTATCTTCGATGATTTCACTCACAATTTCCATTTCATCGATCATCACAATTTCCACTTGATCGAATTTCAAAATACCATGATATTAAGAACCTATACTTATTTATTAATCGTTTAATTTGTATAAGTAAAAATATTAACTTGGACCAAGAACTTTCATCTGAAATGGGTGTACCGAGAAGAAATATATTCATGGGGGGGATCCTTGCTATGAAACGCGATTGATTGGCTTATACAGATAACGCTCCCTTTGTTAATCATATATCATCAATTATGAACCCCTCCGATTTGTAATTCTACTGACAATGAGAACGAATTCCTCCAAATTACGACTCATTTTAATGATAGGTGGAATATACACAAAGTTAACTACAAAATTGTTTGACTAATTTTTGACATAATGGTAATAATTGACTAATTATTGTGGATTTTGACCTGTGTCCTTAATCTATTTTAAATTTTTTAAAAGTATTTTTATGTTTTGTCTATTAACTACCATCCTATTAAATTTTCACGCCAAACTACTTAAACGATCATTTTAAAATTTGTACTGACAATATCAGCGGTAGAGAAATAGCATACGTTTAATATTTTGTATAAAAAGAAATATTAATTTGACCGAGTTCGTTATTTTGTGATAGGTGCACTCGAATGTATCGTTTGTGTGGCGGGATCATTGCTATACCCCAGTGGGTCGTCCCGTAGTCGCGTAACGAAATCAAAGCACATCCCGGTACTAAATCGTATGTTGTCTATAGGGTGAAACCGAGATAGATTCCCGAGTGGGATAGATGCCTGATTTAAATTACTATGGTTACGCGAACGAATCGCTTGCTATTTTATATATCTTTCGATAGACTCTCCTATGCATGGATACCATACTGCAATCAAAGTTGTTGAAGGTTCGGTCAAACAGGGGATCTGTTTTTCGGCAAGCCATCTGTCCCAAACGTAAATTATATGGGTCTCAGACGTATATGCCATACGTAAATTGTATAGTCATCCTCTGTCTGGGATAGATGCCCCAAAATATGCCCCAAGATGGTCGCAAAACTTCCTAATACTCTGAAAATATTAATGAAAATGTTTTTTACTTTTTAAAAATTTTAGGCACTTTGATTTTTCCAAGTCCTTGGCCCTACAGTCCAAGTATCATAAATAAAATATTTCGATTTTGGTTCTAGGCAATACAAAGCAATTTCCAAAAATGGCATCTATCGCAGTTTTACCCTAAATGCACATCGTAGGTCGTGGCGACAGTGCTCGGGCCGCTCGGGGCGCGTGGGAACGTTTCGCGCGTGCGCTTTGCTTGTGCACGTGTACACTATCACACTCAACACCCTTCTGACGGACCAACGGAACGCATGCTATATTAACTTTATATGGCTTTATTAAAGATAAGTAAGATTATTTTCTTTACCCTAGTGCCGACTTTGTTAGTTTTTTCTTTGTCTAAGGGCCGATTTTTCAATCCTCAGTTAGTGCACTTTATCTATCGAATAAAATTTATTTGATGGATAACAAGATTTTTAATTTTTCAATTGTCAGATAGCCAAATAAAACCGCTAACTGAAGAACAACCTTATCTAGCCGTTTTTTCTCTCGAGATCAGGGTTTATATCATAGTATCATCAAGTATTTGCCTTTCCTCTTCAATCGCTGTGTCGTGAACTTAATCAAAAACATCCATTAAATCCATATCCAAAAATAAAAAATAATTCAGTATGCACAAGCTACCTACACCAACACCAACAAATGACACATCAGGTGGCCAGATACACCAGTATACTTAAACTGCATTCTGACGAATCATGACGTTATTATTTACTTTCATTATCTTTTATCGTGTAAGCTTTATATACAGTTAACTTTGAATATATATTTTGTAAAAAAAAAACATGTATCTATTATAGTTAAGAGATACGATAGATGGACAGAAAACGGAGATAGAGTCCCGTTGCGCCCTCTCGAGACGGTCCCGAAAACCGTAACGCGTACAACAATGGAACCGAACACGTCCACACATAGCGAACTGAAGATTAAACGCTCGTAAAAAGAGGGCGGCGCATCAGTAACGTCTTCATACAGCCCTCCCATAACATTCATTTTATTTTTATTTTATTTTTTATTTATTAGGTAATCCAACAGCGATACATGATATGTAATACAAACTTTGAAAATAAAATTATAATAAGCCAAAAGAGGATTACACAGATAGGAAATATTTATAAGTTTTAACACTTAAGAAAATTTACAGAAAAGATTATAATGTATAATTTTTGCGACTTGATGCGCGAAATTGCGTGCATTTGTGCGCGTGTGTGTTTGCGTGTGTATGTGTAAGTGTGTGAGTGTGTGTGTGTGTGTGTATGGGATGTGATATAAATTGTAACAATAATTTCAGGGCCCAAGGTAATAATAGTAGTTAAAGTTTGAAAAAAGAAATGAATGCATTTATTTTAAATTTAGTATTAGTTACATGAATATTCTCATTTGTATGTAATAATATTGTTATTGTTATTAATCTGTCTTAGCTATTTACTTAAATATTTAACTTTTCAGTTACTTATTACATTTAATGCCTTATACTTGGCCTATATTACACTCCACGCCGCAACCATAAACATAAATGTTGATTTCAGAAAACTTGTGCAGCAAGGAGGCGAAGTTTCTCCACCTAATCAGAAATAAAGTTTGCTGAAAATAGTGTCAGAAGTTCAGCTATAGCGACGTACTACGCTGACGCTTTCGCGAAAATCTGCTCCTCGAGAGACGTGTTCCAACTTACAAGAAACAAGTTCTGGAAATAAACTAACCAACATTCAAATTTCTGACAGGCCCCGAACAAGGCACTAGAAAATTTTCATATCCACATCAGAAACACTAAGACAGTCTTCGTAAGTATTTCAACTTAGTTCAGGAATAACGGTTAAACTAACAGTGTTATATAATGGTTTAGTTTATTTCTAGTTTTTTATTGTATAAAGATAGCAAAAAAATGTGTATACAGTCAACCTGATGGTAGGTGGGAAGTACTGTGTGCGTTTCTGCCCCTGAGGACTAAGATGATCGCCTCGTGGATAAGTACTGTCCCCAACCACGTTTCTCCACTGAAACGCAAAAGTTGCGATACGGAAGATTGACGGTAGCGGTGGTACCTCCCTGGACTTCATTACATGAGTTCTACCACCTTCATTACATGAGTTCTACCACCTTCATTACATGAGTTCTACCACCTTCATTACATGAGTTCTTGGAATAAACCAACCAACATGTAAATTTCTGACAAGTCCCGAACCTTCTTCGGGAAATCATCACTAGTAAATTTTCATTATTACATAAAAATACTACAGCAGCTTTCGTCATTTCCAGTGAGTTCAGGAGTATCGATTAAACTAACATTGTTTCATAACGGCACAGTGTATTTCTAATTCTATAATATTCAATATAAAACTTATAAGTATGCGATACTTATAGGCATGACCGGAATGTCGGAAGATATTTCTTTTACGGACAAAGTAGTCTGGGAGTGGATTCGTAGGAATGTTACCCCAAAAGGGATAACATGTCGTTACATGGATTCCCCGCCATCTGCTAAGATATCGATTTGCCTACAACATCTGTGTAGATATATATATTCATGCTCTAAGCCAATTTCAGCCCATTGATCCACTTGTTTCTACACAATTATAAACACAAAAGAGAAAGGTTATCATTGTAATAATTTAATTGAAACCTGTCGTTCTTTCATTATATGCAAATCATGGAATTGTTAACATCAGGGTTAACTATTTTACATATTTTATTTGACAGCGCCGATATAACACCCACATTAAGCCTCGCACGACAATATTTATCGAATGTGCATACATAAAACGACTAACGACATAAAACTTTACTATTCGTGCTTAGAAAATAGGCTCCATGGCATATATGTACTTTGCGTGTTTGCTTGTAGTGCTCAGCAGTCACGAACAACTAGACGTTTTACGCAGATTGCCGTTATGAAGAACGTATTTAAATGAAAACGGAACAACAGAGCTACCAGAGAGGAATTTCAAATCATGTGTAAACAAGAGAAATAACAGCGCTGTGTTTGTACGAGTGTGCTTCTGAAATCGGTATTCCGGCTACCCTCACATAGAAAACTCATATACATAGGTCGCGCTGGCGTCAGTGAGATGCGAATGGCTAGACGGCATGACTCCGTATTGTGGTATCACGCCGCTTCGTTACCGAAATGAAATGCTAGCTAATCTTCATATATCCCCATAAATGTATTCCCATTTCTAGGCAAAACATACAAGTACTAGGTACCCTATTTATCTTACATTACACAACAATTTTTCAATTACGGCAAATAAATTCGAGTCTACTAGGAGATATATAAAAGAGAGCTCCTTCAATCCAATTGGAGACTTAATACATCCTTAAAAATGTCCATTGGCCTTGATACTCAATCCCATTAGATAGCCAGTGTTCCTCATCGGTTGGTTTACGTTTAAAAACATGAATACTGAATAGAAATTTCAGTATCTATCGAATAGGTAAGCCTTTTAACCAGAATACAAAATTGCTATTGATAAGTCTGAACGTGTTTTTCTATTCATATCTTTGGGAGAGAAGTCATCTCAATAAATACTTTCTTGGAACTAATTGATTGGTTTTGCAATAAAACCTTTAAGTTCTTCAAATGTTTAGGTACTTATTTGAAATTATTGCGTAGGAAGCAAAAGACTCACTTCACCTAACCATTATTTACTTTTAAACTGATGATAGACTCTTGAGTTTCAAAGGAGTGCCAAGACAAACACGGAAAACTTTCCTCTCGATCAATACTCCCTACAAAACAGAGGATCACCGCCACCCACAATACTTGTACGTACTTAGAAGTACATATAGTTGCGTATATCGCTAGCATATCGCACCCATAATCTTTATTAGTGCGGCTATGTAATTAAACCACATAATTACGTTAAGGGGAAACAATAGGGGACCAATCCCATTAAAAGGAAATTTCCGCATTTCTTTTTGCTTTTATTGCCATAGGTTGGTAGACTTGTTTAATTGCATAGATAGTTCTCAGTGCTCGTTTGTGGAGAGGTGTCGCGTCGAGCGACTCTGTATGATCGCTTTTATCATTGCCATAGTTTTAATCTGCGCCACTCTACGTTCCACGCGCCTCCCAACGATCTCTAAAATGAATGATTATAATAAAAGATAGAACTAAAATATTATCTTATCCATCATCTATTCATTAGTCTGTTACAAAGCCAATATATTTACACATTAGCGCTTTGACCGTACCTTCTTTACAGATTCCCACTGTCCTCTTCATAAGCCATATATAGGTTCAATCACACCCATATTTCTGATCGTTTGTCAATATCTATCATCTTCACTATTCTCTCAGAATTAGCAAATATGATAATGAATAAGTGCGGGATAGTAAACTTAATTCCCTTTTATGACGTTACGCAGATTTTACTGCTATATTGTTATATTTATTTTGCCTTTAGTATAGCAATAACCCCAAAGTTAATATTGTATACAAACACAGAGTTTCAGTTCAAGGCGTCGTAATTCATATCGTCTGTTCCACCAGACAAAGCTAATAATGACAATCATTAAAATGGATATAGGTACTACTTGTACAAGAAGCCAATTCGCGAATTTCCCTTCGGCCAACTTGCACGTTCAACTTCTCTACTATACCTACTTTCGCGCTTCCGTTACAAGTTGTTAGACGTTGACTTTAAATTGCTCTTTTCAATTTTAAATAGCTTCTAGGGTAACACTGGATTTGAACCGGACAAAAAAAATTAACGTTCATTCCATGCAGTTGCGCAGTAAATTGGAAGAAATTAAACTTTGAATGCTAGAAGTCTGCACATAATGGCTGCTAGGGAGATTGTCTTTATTCATTCCTACTTAAATCTGAGATTAAAGAATGAAATTCCTTTCTGGTTTTTGCTATTTATTGCATCGAGCTCTGTGAGGTCCATTCTCGCACAATAGATTTCGTTTCAGTTAATAGTTAAACGTTTAACCAACAAAAGAAACTGCTTAATGCTAAGACACGCGTTCTCACGTTTCCTTTCCGTTTGAAACCATAATAGCGATTTGTGCACTGAAATGCCAGTTGGATATTATCCACCACATTAACGCCGCCTCGTAGATACAGACAGATTATTTGCTTTTGAAACGGAATGCTTTACAGACGTATTCAGGGATCTTTATTATGTCGCCTCAACTTACTTTACATTTCTGTTTTGTAAAAATATTTTAAATCTAAATAAACTTTATGATGTTCTGATTATGATACTTATATTTATTATTTGTGATTCAAGAGTAGCAGCACTAACGACATTCATAATTCTGAATTTAAAGAATAATAAGGCAAGGCAAATAAAAATAATGACATGATGTAAAATTTTGGCCTCGGGTGTACCTAACAGTCGCATATTTGGAGAGTAAAGATTTTATAAAGTATTTTGCAAACGGAAAGTTAGAGTGAATACGTAAAATGCAGTATTCGTATTAATTTTAATAAGTTGCATTGCTGTAGAGTTAAATAAGCGAGACGATATAAATCATTTCTCCAAACTTAAATAAAAGATTCAGAACACTTTTAATGTACTGCGAAAAGAGCGATAAATCAGTTTCAGTAGTTCTTGCGCGTGATACCGTACATAATATAACATACGTCAGCATTTATAAGTGAATCATTTTTATTGGCTTCCATTACAAATACACGGGGCTTGTGATATGCTCCGTCGACCGTGTAAATCATGATACGTTTCACTCATAAACACTTTATATTGCTTTAATGTACACATCAACACACAAGGTGGTAGAACTCGTTTAGTTCGACCCGGGAGGTACCACCGCCACCCTCATAATCCTCCGTGAAGCAATTCTTGTGTTTCGGTTTGGAGAGGTGTGGTTGCCGGCTATACTTATACACGCGGCGAACATCTTAGTTCTCAGGGGTAGCAACGCATCTGTAATCAAACTTAGGTATGATTTAGTCAAACTTGGGGATGATTGGCAGTCAATGGGCAACAGTAACCATCAGGTGGACTGCATGCTCGTTTGCTACCTTTATACGATAAAAAAAACATACATTCATCCATTTGACCCCCTGAGGGAAGGAATTTTCAAAAGTCCCTTTTGAGTGCTCACTTATGGCATTCAAGGACACTTCTTGCAAAATTTCATACCACCAGACTCGACTAGACTAGACTAGAGCTAGCTTCGACCGTGCATAGATAGAACAGTCAGTTAGTCAGTCATTTCTTGCTTTTATATACATAAATAGAAGATTTAATGCTTAGTAAACCCGAGTCTTGACTGGCAGAAACGTTATAAAATACCTAAAAATAAATTGCGTCGTTAAAACAGGTAAAAATTAATTTGTACTCATATGTTATTGACTCTTACTTATTTCGATTTGAACCCAGATCGAAGGTCGAAGGTCAAAGGAAGACAAATAGTAGTCGTACTGGGTAATTGTATTTCATTGTACTATTTTTAACTGTAATTACAAGAGAAAATAGTTGGTGTTTTCCTAATATCACATAATATTATGAATAGCTACCCCAATAATCCTCCGTGAAGCAACTCTTGCGTTTCGGTTTTGGAGAGGTGTGGTTGGAGGTGAACTAAGGTTCTCACAGAACTAAGGACTAAGGTCCTCACAGGTAGCAACGCATCTGTGTTCAACTTCAAGTACATTTCAATCGTACTAATGGATGATTACTAATTTATTTGGGTGGCAAGGACCGCTTACCAACACGTGGACTGCATATTCGTTTGATACCTTTATACGATTAAAATAAATTCTACACTCAAAATCATCCTTACTGGAAGTACAAATTTTAGAGTAAATTAAAGATTTAAGATTCTCAATATTTGTACGTTTATATATTCATTTCGTCCATTAAATTAAGCACATCCTGCACGCCATCGGAATGGACTACTAAAGGAGACATAAAATACGGAGCTTAAATATGTTTTTGTATTTTAAAAGCTCTGTTTTCCACTCTAGAAGCGAGACGGAGCGGCGACGCTGAGCCATTGTCACTCTTATCACGCCCAGAAATTCTAAGAAACGGCTTTATTTTCTCCTCTATTGAATACAACACTGCCAAGTTTTCTTTTGTTCACATTACTAGATAAACGTCACACAATACCGAACATGTTGCTTGTTGTTTAGGTCCCTATATGTTGTAGGTTACAGAGTATAGAAACAAAGAGATGTGGGAAACCGCTTCCGAAGTTGAGGCTGCTAGAAATAGGCCTGCATTTTGGGGATTTTGTAGTATTTGCATTTACGTTATTCGAAAATGATAATCTACTATACCAGAACGGCCTAAAATTGTTCACATGGTTGAGACATAATCAATTTTCTGATATACGCGTACAATTTTAGCGCGCTCTAATTTTATAGATTACCATTGCAAAGCCTAGCCTTTATATAAAATATATTGCCATATTTAAAATAAATTGATATTCATTTTGGCATGCTACTTCCTTCAAGAACTTGTATAGTTCGACTGTGAAGGTATCAACGCCATCCTCATGATCCTCCATAAAGAAATTTGTGATTTGGATTTGGAGACATGTAGTATTACTACTCAGAGATAGCGACATATCTTTTGTCCACCTTGGCTACGAATCAATCGTGCTTGAGGATGATTATCATTAGTCATGGGTGGCAGTGATCACTTACCATGAAGTGTCGGCTCGTTTTCTATCTTTATACCATAAAAGAAAATCATAAATTGCAACGTCGACATATCTCCTTGATTCTATTATCTGTTACAGACCCTAGTTTTGTCGGTTTCCGGTAAGCGATATGTTTGGTATATTTTTTTTCTACTTTGATTCACATGATTGCCGTCCCTATAAGCTTGCTGTTACAACAAAGTAAATAGATTACAATTGTATACCTGGTTCTAGGCAATTTCGAAACGTGTTAACATACCTCGTTTATAACATACTCGTAATAGTAATGTTTATCATGTTAGTGTTATGTTTGTTTTTTTTTTCATTTTTAACCACTATGTATGTGTTCTGGTTTGTATTAGGTTAAACTTTGGTGTAAGATTGAATACATTTGATTGTATTGCTGGAAAACAGAGTAATGTTATAAAATATGTCCGATACATTTAAAGTAAGCAATTTGTTAAAAACAATAATAGATGCTCAAAAATAATTAATTACCTATTAGCTTGTTAGCTTATTTGTACTTTCTTTGAAAATGTCGTTGTACCTAAATTTTAATGTTAGATAATTAGTTGGAAACATTTTTCTAGTGTTGTACCAACGTATATTTTTACATAATCATTTTTTTTAATAAATAACAACAAACATTACCTCTATAAATAGTACACAGTACACACACACTGTAATAATTTAAATCTAGGTGTAACAGTTAAATAGATGCAGATTCCATTTGTAAATTGCCTGATGTAAAAATACTTTTCATATTTTCACAGATATCTTCAAATAAAGAACAGTCATGTTACCGTAAAATTTACATACTTTCATAAATCTTCGTGTTTTCGAACTGCGGGTAGAACCACCAGCATAGGCGGGGAAGCATAAATCAATGTTACTAGCGGCATATTCTAGAGAGCGCCTAACTAATCCAGAACACGCAAGCTAGCATTTACCCCTTTTAGAGGCCACTTATTTGATTCTTTTTGTAACAAGATTACTTTGTATATAACCAAAGTAGCGCTTTTCGTAATATGTGATGGAATATACATAGTTACAGGGTAGTACCAACCTCAGCCAACCTTTTATTAATCATTCGGGAAGCGTCGAGAAGAACTTTTGTGTTTCGGTTCTTGGGAGGTGTGGTGCAATGTTACTCATACATGAGCCGTACATTATCTTCGGATGACGAATCTGTGATTAACCTCAGATAAAATTTATACTACTCGTATATCCTACTTGAGGTTGATTACAAATGTCCATGGGCGACAAAAACCATTTACCATCAGGTTGTATGTTATCTTTAAACTATAATAAAGTTGAAAATAATATTAAGTATAAATATGGATCCTTAAACAAAAAATGGTGTAGCGGCGTTTTTTTAGCTTATCTTTTAAACCGCAGTAAACTCTTTGAATCACAGAAATGATAAGACCTCTGTGGTACAAAACACTACTAATTTAACTTAGTTATAACTTTAAGACATAAAATTATTAAAAATTGCTATGAAAATATTAAAATTAAAACAAATAGCATCATTTACAAACACCATTTTTGTTATTTTTAACTTTTCTCACAAAAAAAAATTCAATAGTGTACAGAAAGCCAGTGTTAGCGTAAAAATACATTGAAGGCTGGATATAGTTACATAAATCAATATTAGTAAGGCACGGAATATTCTAGAAGCGCCTAACTAATTCGCGCCATGCGAACCGATATTTTACTCCTTTCATATATTTCAAAACTTTCCTGAGTTGAAATTCAATTGTGATCAATCCAAAGTAACAAAGTAATGTATGTCTGATGCTGATGCTAACATTTACTCCATCACTTTGGGTTGACTGGTCGAAAATGTTTATTATTATGGTATTAAGTCCGCCCATTGTTACAAAGTTACAATGTTAACAAGAGAATCGTAAAATAAAGAAAAAAAAAAACTTAATTTAAACCTTATGCATATTCCCGAGTAATGGGAGTTAGGAACACAGAAACACAAGTAGTATTCCACTATATTCCTACGTTTATAACTGTTTTGAGAACAATACAAACTTAGGTGTACCAAGAGCGAGATATCGTTGTTCGTCTAGCATAGTCGCTTCAGGTAAAGACATTAGGAATCCGTGATTTTCCCTTTAACTGAGAAATTATCAAAGGGATTACACCCTCCGGTGGTGTTTAGATTGGGTGTAGCGACAAACATAAATAGAAGAGAAACGGAATATTACATAGTTTATAATTAATGTGTGCGTGACAGATACGTCAGTATGCGTAAGCTTTTATGAGAAGTAATAACGGCAATATGATGTCGCCACAAACGCAAAGTAAAATGACTTTTTTACGTTATGCCCCTAATGAACTATCTATCATGGTTATATATCCAAAATCTTTGTTATTTTTATATCAAAAACGACAAATAATAAATAATCACCGTCGCGTACAGACATTTGTGCTATTTACTAATAGTGGTCGGCAATGCATCACAAAGCTCATAGACACTTTTTTGTACATATACATACAAGGTAAGAAACATAAACACAACAACACACTGAAACTAAGCAACGTGTCCATTTCGTTCGACAGAACAATAGTGCTAAAAACAAATAAATAAGCTGTCGCGCCAAAGGGCAGTAGAAATAAAAATAAAATCGGGCAAATCAATCGAACGATTGTTACAGTGCGCCAGTGCATTGTTGGGCAATTTGCAGCAATTCACTAGAAGCAAGAAACTATATTGCTTTTAGCGAATTGAAAATAAAATTCAGCGTACGGTTTCAGGAGGTAACGTGCATCTTCGTACGTGCTCTCATTCGGATGCGAAATCGTTGTTCGATATATCAGTTTTATCCACACCGTATAATATGACTTGATGGTACGCGCGAATGTTTCAGCCGGATCATAATAATATTTCTCTTCTTATTATTCGGATTCTGTTTCGTTAGTTCGGAGTGGTTTCACAACTTGGAACACGAGCTTTGTAAGGTACTTAACAGTTGTATAATTATATATTTTGGTTTCTTTTGCAGAATATGTTTTGCAGAGTATGTATGTATACAGGCAGTCCTCAACTTATGTCGTTTCGATTTACGTCGTTCCGAGTTGCGTCACATATTTTTTTGATACTATTGCGCAAGTATACGTCAATTATTCCGATTTCCGTCATAGGGAATTTACTTGTCGTCAGCCGGGCAGGCGTGATGGCGAACGGGGATTACCCTACTGGGGGATACCCCGATTACGCTGTTACTGAAAAATCTCTTTCGTACATTAAAAACAATGGACAACCAAGACGAGATAAAGAAACAAAAGATAAAGATCTCATTGAATTACACGCACAGGTACAAAAAGAAGCAATCGCATCACAAGAAATAGCATCTTCTATTGCTAAAACTGAAAAATAACTTTCACTAAAAAAAGCCTTTGAAAGTTTAAAGAATGCTATGATAGTTTTTGAAGAAAATGATCCAGATTATGAGAGAAGTTTTAATGTTAAAAGCAAAATTTGTGTGGCCTTTCAGTGTTACCAAGACTTGCATGATAACAAGAAGAAAGAAACAAATCAATCTACAATTGATAGTTTTTTTAAGCCGAAAGTTTCAAGTTTAAAGTGATAAGTTAATGAAAAAATACCCGAAATAAATATGAATTTCCGATGATTATTTACTCAGGGCTCAAGCCATACATTTTTTTCAGACCTAAAGTAATTTTACATTTAACGCAAATGTGTCGAATTTAATAATACTGATAGCCGCTAAGAAGTAGAAGCATACCTATTTAATAGGTGAAGAAATTCGGTTTATTTTTATTAATTTCCTTTATAACAATTTTAAATCGTGGTCCATATGTATCCATGAAAGATTTACAATGATTCCTTTCCATTTGTATTTTCCTTATACTTAGACTTAGTTTACAAAATATATAACATCCAACAACTTTATAATAATGTATTTATCGCAAAAAGATTAATGTTCTATCTAAAACATATTACTTTAAACTTTGAAACCCACAATTTCAAATAACTTTAGTGTGGTAATTCTAGGCAATTTACTGGACACAAAATGTTATATCACCAAATCCTTTCAACCAAAACAAAATTCAGTGCGGTCTAGAATAGAATTTCTGCAGAAATATCATGTATCAAGCAACAACGTAGATTTTGTACGTGGTCTGATTCAAATTTTTTATTTGTTCACCACCACATTAACAAAAGGACCACATTAACAAAAGGAAATGTTCTTGTAAATTATTTGTGTTGATACCCGACTATTTTGAAGCCAAAAGAACTATATTTTTAGCAGTTGTGTTTTTGTGTGTACGTCTGGTTCACTGTATATCAATATAATAAGCTATAATAGTTAAGCAAAAGTATAGATAATAAATGACGCCATCATTTAATTATAAAGTCAACACAATATTCTACAAAAATTTTGCGAAATCATTCCTCGTATCCCTGGAGTTTAAAAAAATTGATATGGATCAGCTACCGAACTATACCTACTATACCTTCTTCCAACAATATATACTTTGGGACAGCTTCATATAGATATCACTCTCAGTGATTTCTAAATTATACCGTAGACATAGATAGCCATTTTCCGGTATTATCATATTATTGTATCATATAACAGTTTGAGAACGATACGTAAGTTACTAATATACCGCAAATTGTCATTTCCATCTTTCTCCTATAAAGGCGCAGTCTCATACCTAAAGTTGAGAACAAATACTGTTACCCCTGGGAACTAAAAATAAAACTTAACTACCTCTATTTTAATACAAATACAGCATTACGTAGTACATAAAATGTAAGTAGTTTAGTGCCGGTTTCAATACGACGACCAAGTAGTAGCCAATAACGTGACTTCTTATACGAGGTCTGGATAGAATGCGAAATCGGGCAGAATTACTTACTGCAGATATTCGGCTAGTGCTTACTCTGGTATTATAATAACATTTTTCCGGGTTCTAAAGAATGTAACTGGCGATAAAGTGGCTTTAGAGTGTTGTGCCGAAGTTTATCACCTACGTATTGTAGTACAGCTTGACAAAAAATGAAATTTTATTTTGTAAAGAGACTGCATTACTTTACGAAACTACAATAGCTGTCTAAACATATTTACGGGTCTAAACTTTACAGAACTACGACCATTAGAAAGAATCCATCAGAAAACCAGCTCAATTATCAAGCCTTTCTTAATACTTATATAAAAATGGGAATTTTTAACTCCGTAAACAGGTGGCGCTGTTTTCGATTATTTTTTAAGGCAGGACAACTTCTGCTCAGGTATATTAGAGTAAAAATGTTCATCAAATTGTGGTTGATAAAATATTCGATAGTCACTAAGCAGTGTAACTGCTAAATTAATTTATTTGACATTTAGTAAAAAGTAAATGTCTGCTTGTAAAAACAAAATTGATAAATTTTATACAAAGTAGAGACAAAAAAGGCAGATTAAGCAACACGTCTTCCGAAGCGTAACTAATCAATCGCTTATAAAAATATAAGAAACCAAATAAAATTCTGCTCGTGCATGCGTATACAAAATTTTGTCAACTTTGTAATATATTTTCTGTCTCTCAAGATCAGTTTTCTTTTCTTAATAAAAGAGGACCTGTACCTATCTTTTTCGATGCAGTCTTTACCTCTTACAATATGC
>DWNR01001412.1:0-15176 GCA_018250455.1 Polygonus leo
TTTCATAATAAGTAGAGACATATAAATCTTTTTGCGTTTACCTATTTGTGGAATAAATTATTGGCTAAATAGTCACATGCAAGCAATTTAAACGAAAAAGCTAAGATATTTCTTAGACATTGATTATTTTCGAATGCCATCAAGAGTCACGTAGAATCGCGATACAGTCAATTACAACGCAAGTTTCTATGTAATTCATTGTCACGAACTTTTAACGAGCGATAACAGTTATTTTTAAAATCATTTTAAACTGAAAAACAATATTATAAAAAAGAACTCATGTATTTTTATTTTAAAACATTGTTTGAATAAAATTTGAAATAAATATGACGCCTAATAAATTGTTCATTAGGTAATCCATTTCTTACATAGTCTTCGTACGAAAATGCGACTCTTACATTTTTTGAACTTTTTTGTTAATTAAATCCTAAAAATAAGTACTAAACCAAACTATAAACTATAAAATTATGACCTATAGCCAAAAAGTAAGTAGTATATGTTTATGGCAAATTATGTCAAAATATATTAAAATTACAATAAAATTCTTAGAAGTAAAAAAATAAACTTTATTTTAAACGCTAGAGTCAATTGCAACGCACGGTCCAATATAATTCATTGCCACAAATTTTTCACGAACTTATAGCGTTCACTAAACAGTAATTTTGAGAATTACAGAATTTAAAAAGAAAACGAAAGACTCTTTAACGGATTGTGTGAATAAATAGGCTACGTTACCGGAAATAAATAATTATTTTGCACGCAAATACGTACACACATAAAGCGACCAAAGAATTTGAATAAAGTATAGGCATTTTTGTAAATTGTCAATTATCTAGTGTCATTCATTTGATTACCTAGTATTTTTAGCAGAATAACAGGGAAAATGGTAGTAAGTTTATTGTTTCTCACAAAGTATGTAATATACATTACATATTTTGTGAGAAACATTAAAATTAGAACTCATATTACACAAAACTGTATTTTAGTGTGTAGAACTGTATAAAATACATGTACATTTTTAGATATTCAGTGACACATGAAATTAAATAAAGCATGTGATTTAATTAGTTGTTTCTTCAATCATGATGAGGAACATTTTTTAAATAAAATGCATGCTAAGCATGACGAGTTGCTTTGCTTTTGATTTGGTATTTATTTTATGTGATGAGCTTAAGTAATTTTCAGTTTCATTTCAGTGTCAGTTCCAATAATATGTTGGTATTATATTGATTGATAATACTATTTACTTACCTAATATAAGTATTTTTAGCAAAATTCAAAATTAAAAAGTATTTTAAAATTTCCAACTATTTGTTTGATTATTTTATTGAATCATATTAGCTTTCTATGCTTTTATTTTTGTAGAATATAATTTTCGTTCTTGCATGATGGTTATCTGAATTTGTAAGTCACGCATGAAAATACCTTCTTTTCTACTTCTTCATTCGTTTTCTGTGGTGTGAACGTTCCTGGTGATGGTTACTTTCGGTGGTGGTACAACATTAATGTCACCATACTAACAATTTTTCTGTCGAGTAACCTGTCACCCAAAGTAACCAGTAAGCCTGCACCACCTGCATTAACCAACTGTCACCGGCCATCCATCATCCTGCTAACAAAACGTAAGTATATCTATTTACTAACAAATTAATGTATAATTTGAACTGTTGATTTTTCGTTTCTTTCATTTTTACTATAAGAGTTAGATTTTTTATTTATTTCTTACTTAAAATCTTCTCTAAATAACTTATATTTATAACCATCATTATGTATACTTATTTGTATATTTGCTTACTTAAAGTAAACTACGAACTTTCTTGAAGAAAAATGCATATTAAAATGAACATGTTTTATTTTGAAAGGCTGTATTGTTATCAACACAACAATATTTATAAAAAAAGAATAAGGTATAATTTAATGTAATGTAATTACTGTAAAAAATCTATTTCATGGTTCTACTATGACTACATGGTACTACTACTCTAACTACTAATGAAAGCTAACAAGATATCTGTCATCACGAAACCTAAACTAAACAATCAAAGTTTGCTATCAAACCAAACTAACCCTGTATCTGCGGACGGTGGGTCGAAGCGACCCCAACAGGGTAAGGCTAATAACTGAAACAGAGATTTATGAGTGCACAGATATGCAAATAGAAATTTGCGGTCCCCCGACCGATAAAAAGACTGAGGTCCCTGCGGGGGCCTGTTTGTCCAACTGTCGGGGATGACGACTTATAATTATTTCGTCGGAATATTTATAGGTCGTCTATATTTAGACAAATTTCAATTTGATATATGAATATTTTTTACTTATTCAATTGATGGATTACAAACTTAACTATTCTCACTTACTCACTCTACTTAACTATATGAAGCTGCGTGTAGAAAAACATATTATTATACCGAATGCACATTCTATACGCTGCTTTATATATCTTCTAGTGTAGCTTATAAACAAATAATGTCTATTCCACAAACATTAAATTTAGTAAAAAACCAGTATTGCCCCGATCACGTACAATTAATCCCGCCAAACAACTTGCTTAACAGTACAATTCATGTTCGTATACCTGATTGTTGTAATGAAATAAGTTTCGCCATAACGGATTTACAGGCAAGAGCAGTACAAGCCGCATAACTCCGAGGGTTAGGTTCTAATAAAACTTGTTAAGCAGATTCAGTTATCTCGTTAGATACGAGAGTCGCTAATTATTCGCACCGGGGGTGACGTGCGGGTAAAAAGATTACTTAATTCTTTGTTTGTATGCTAATTCGGCCGTCTTGGGGACGGTGTATAAAATGACATCAATGTTTACGATGTCGACATTAACGATGTTCGTGTAAAGCTTTCTAATTCTCACACTATTGAAAATTCTTATGTCGTTCGTGGCATGAATAACAAAACATACAAATCTAGAACAGTAAACATAATTCATAAGCTACCAAAGAAAAGTTATGACAATAATGAAATGATGACATAACTTCACAAATATTTGGGGACCTAATAATTTGACTGTAAATATAAAGCATGGAATGTCGAATATTGTGGATGTTAAAAAGCCTAAATGATATAATAACGTAACGAAATCAAAGTGAGCTAACAGACCGTGAGGACGCGGGCGAAGCGCTGTTTGCTCATTAAAGGGAGCAACGCTGTTCAAACGATACCACCCATCACTACAGTGTGTTACTCACTACATTATGTTAGAGAAATATTTGTCGTTTCGGACATACATGTCTGGTTTAATGCTAGTTAGAGGTAGAACAGTTCCATTCTACGCAAGTAGATACTTTTGCCGAACTAATGCATTGCACTTAACTCTGACTCTGGACTGATGAGTTAATGATTTCAGTTCTATGTCAACTTTAGTTTTAAACATTAGCCTATATTAAATCCTATGTAAAATTTGGATTGCTAGTTAATGGCTCTTCAACATTATATCTCATTATTTTAAATGATACCAATTTATATCTTCATCTCGTCCGAAGGCCGTAATTTGTATCATCATTCAATTAGTCATAAAAATATTTTCAATAGATACCAAAAGATACGTTATCTTTAGATGTCATGCAAGGTTGCCATTATTATCAATTACAGTAGTAAAGCCGTAAAAGATACCTTGGCCCCGATGGGCTAGATCTCAGAACAAGACTGTAACCTGCAAATCTGATTCATTAATTGGCAGGCTACACGGCCAAGCTTAAGAGTAAACAAGGTTTCTACCTGTTTAAGCGATTCTTTACGATTGTGGAATGTTTGAATCGAATTCGATTTATTCTCTGTCTTAATCTTTGTACCTGTGTTAATTCATTTCAAACTAAATTTAACGTTTGATTAGATAACGTTTAATTATAGCATTCCAATTTATTCCGGGGCTAATATTTATTATTCTATTGGATTATTCATGTTATTTTTTTATTACTTTCTTGGTTTGGGCTTGAATTCTTCGATTTCGTCCATACTTATTTGTTTACTGTCCAATTATTGGAAAAGTTTGATTTATTTCCTTTCGTTATTAAAAGATCAAAAGCATCAATATCAAATTGCAATTATGCAGCCATACCCTCAATTATTCGCTCGATCAAGGCTATCTATGGATCGCACGGCGTGTTCACACATCGGCTCTGATGTCACCCTTCGCGACAGATTGTTAATACTGACCGGTGAGACCTAACGAGCGGCGCATGAATATGCAGTGCTCGATACAAGGAATTAATTAATTTTGTTGACACCCGTCCCCGGCAGCGGGAGGACGATACGATGAAGGTTGCGGTTTTAAATTTGTGTCTCGTGTATCTGTTTGTGTTTAATTTTCACGTATCTAGAAAAACAAATCAAGATTTCTTAATTCGAATTTTGTTTTTAATTTTGCAAAGTATTTATACGAATTAGGTGTGACCATTTACTACAAACGTAAAACTGTCAATAAACAAAGCAATAAAAACTAACGCATTAGTGACATAAACACTGAAGTGTCATCTGTCAGAACGCGTCACTGCAACCGTTTGCAAATAAATCGCTTGCGCAAAATACACGATGCCATAACAAAGAAAAAAACTTAATCACCATTTTACACGTCGTCCTCCAACGCTAATACGTCGCACGCAAAATTACAGGGTTTATTGTTGTGTTTAATGTATAATCAAATGAGAGAAGAAAGTAGCAATTTATTCTCATTTTATTTGTGTGTGGTCGTGTCAGATTACTGATCACTAGTCGGTGGTTACCGCGAATGTGTTTTGTAAAGCTTTTGTTTTGGGTATATATTACGAATCCCTCCATCCCTGATTTTATGATCTAATAGTAGTGTTCCACTAATATTAAATTTAATAATGCGTTGGAGTACAATAGACGTGATCATTGATTACTGGTCAGAGTGTAGGGGTGTCACCTCGACTTTTGGACTCAAGTGACGTGTGTGCAGATGCGATTATCCTCACCCCAAGGGCGAGGATAAAAAACACGAGGGGGTTAACTGCGAGATATGTCTGACAATATTACTGTACCGAAATATAAATGAAATAGTTTGCCTATAATTTACTTTATTATGATTAATTAGGCAATCATAACTTCGATTGTCTATTAGTGTGAATATTTTCTGTCATTATTCTTGAAAAAAATATATTTTATTAATATAAAATAAATATTGCATTACACGATATAGGATACATTGAGTGACATTTACTTAAGTAAACAAAAAAATGTGTTTGAAAGTAAAAAAAAAATCAAAAATAGTATCGTTAGATATATCTATAGATGAACATCGCCATGACAGGCTCCCAGTGTTGATCAGATTGCGGTCAGAAACCACAGAGGGGTGCCACCCCGCGTTAAGGGTTGATGTGGCAGACCTCTTGTTTTTTGAATTGCTATAGTTGTTTTAGTTTATATTTTATCTGTCGTTGTTCTCTAAAAATAATGTAAACTTAGTATATTTCTAAGACAATAGATATATTTAGAGGCGAACACGTGTATGAGTGTACACAAAATACATGAGAACTTAAATAAATAATACTTAAATGTCTTACTAATATCGAATCAATACTGAAATCATATTAAATATTTCTGAATATAAAATTGTCACTGCGACTTCAAAGAAGATGAAAGACAAAAACTTAGTATTCATAACAACATTTTTTATTATTATTTATTAACGACTCAATTAGTTAAAAAGATGACATATTTAAGGACTGTATTAATTATGGTGCAAGTTGTCCCAATTGTGACCAGTTGCGGTCAAAGACCGCAGGGGGTCTCGGGCGGTTAGGCGCTTACGGGTTAACATAGAGATTTTATGATGATCCATACATTAGAAACGTTTAATTGTTTTTTTTTAATTGGTTATTTATTTTTGTCTATCGTTTGTTTGAATACAAGCTTTAAATGTATTAGTATTTTTTAAGATTTTATTTTTTACTAGCTAACCCGGCAATCGTTTTTCTGCCATATAATTTTTTTCGGTGTTTTTCTACTATGTTACGCATGTAGAAAAACATGATTTGAGTGATTCAAGAGGGAGTTTTATACATATAAAACTCCCTCTTGAATCACTCTATCTATTAAAAATGCATCAAAACCTGTTGCGTAGTTTAAAGATCTAAGCATATATAGGGACAGACAGCGGGAAGCGACTTTGTTTTATACTATGTAGTGATTGTAATACTGCTCAAACTTATTTTTTTCGACTCGTCTCACAATGAGATGGCCCAAGTCCACCTTGTTAGCCAAGTACGAATTGGAAGACTTGTCATACCCTTCATTTTTTTTTTATATATTAACCGTAATCTTTTAAAATAGTCATAATTGTAATGTCAATAAAATCTTTAAAATAGCTTTCCTTATTTCAACAAATCATCTCGATGTTATGATTAAGTGTTTCCCAATCACTCGGCTATATTCAGATTCCACCGAGGGGTTGCACCCTGCGATCGGGGGTTACGATTGCGGTAAATCTCTTGTTTTATAAGCATTGAATGTACCACCCACTGTCATTACATCGCAGTAAAAAATAAATGTTCTATACCTCATGATATACTTCATACCATTTCATAATGGTTCATCTTTGAATTTTATTTTTAAGTACTTATATTTATTGACTAATAGGGTATATTTAAACACCCAGACATTCAGTTTAGCTGTTTTTCCTCATTTATTAACCTAAAACCTAAAATTAACCTAAAATTTAATTTAAAGCATTGTATTACTTATATCGATTACGATACTCATTTTTAAATATATATAAATTGTCCTTACAATCCAATTCCGAAAACCGATATTTACACAAAACTACTACACGTAAGTCACCCAAAACACGCGATTGAACCAAAAAAAGGAGCCTTAACCAACCGAAAGTGTATTCAGTTAAAAAGCTCATTAAAAAGTTGTTCGTCCGTTAATTTGCGGCGGTCGTGATTTCCCGTCGCTGAGTCCTTTTGTACCTGTTTAATTGTGGGTCTGTGAATTAACCAAATGAGGGCGACACTGCGCTCTGACTCACCTATACGTTCGTACAGTCGTAGCCAGATGCATTTACGTGCATTTACGAGATAAATTGCCCGTATTAATCGATTTCTTATAATTTTTGTCGACTTCAAAGAAAAGTGGATTTTTTTTATTTACCCTGTTCAGTCAAGTTATCAAATTTGGTTCATTATAAGCAAAAACATATGTCAAGCCATATTACAAAAAGGTTAATAATAAATAAATAGGTTAATAGTAAATGTGCATTTCGCCTGATGGTTGTTTCTACCTTTGAACATATGTAGTCAACTTCAGATAGCTAGCATCAGATCTGTGCTGGATCTTAAGAACTCAATGTTCTTAAGATCCAGCACAGATCTGATGCTACCCTTGATGAATAATGACTTGATAATTGCCGTTATATAAGTGTGATATATAGATACACCGTTAATTAACAAACGCTACGTATCGGAAATAGAAAAAGCGGTGCTATCGCCCGAGCGATTAGGACATGTGTAAGGTATTACACATGTTCTAATACATACTTAATTGAAATTGTTCGTCTTAGTGTTACTACACTAAATAAACTTACCAATAAACGTTACTATAATAAATCTGTACATTGTACCTACAACATAATATATTGTGCATTTCTCCTTTATTACAACGCTATCTGAATTCCTGGGGTTTGTACGAAACAAAAGCCCGCTTGCGCGCGCGCATGGCTCTAGCGCCGCGGGTGTAATTAAGAGTTACAATGCGCTAAATTAAAAACAATTAACTTGCGCCGAATTGAGCACAATGGCTGGCCAGCGCACGACTCAGCGCGCTCCAGTGTTTACTCGGTTGAGTTACACAGGGTTGACAATGCTGCCAATAGATTTACAAAATAACTGGATTTTAAATATCTTCAAAATAACAATCAATTATTGTTTTACCGCTAGGCTCGATCAGAAAAATATGTCAGTTCACTGACAGTTCACTGAACTGGTCACGTGCGAATTGCTAGACTTCACGCACCCTTGACATTTTCTTAATAATGTATTCTTCCGGTATATCGAAGTCATCCTCATATATAGGTTTCTTAAGGTTGTTTTCCTTCACCGAAATGCATTCACTGAATTTTGAAAAATGGCATGGAGTTCAAATTCACGGGATTCGGTTTCTTAACAACTAAACTACGACCGTTCCATTGGTTGCCTTGATATCAGAATTTCCAGTTTATAAATGACGTATCATATAAAGTTCTTTTCTCCTTCTGCCAACCCTTGCAGTGCCATATGTATTCGAATGTGAACACTGCGTGCGATTGTACGCGGTGGGTGATCACGGAAGACATTCTTTTGTAGCTCGGTTTGTGACTTCAGCTTCAAGTAGAGATTGTGGATTTGTGAGTACAAGAGGAATGGATAGATGTATTACTACCGCAAGTCAAAGGCTTCTGTGTTTAGGGTTTTACCCGATAATGATGAATGGTGTGATAAATATAGGTACTTAGGGCAGCTTAAGCTCTGCTTTATAAAACAGGTTAATAGACTTTCTTTTTATGAAGTGTTTAGTTCAAAATAAAAGCCAGTGTAATAATGTATAATTCGTTTTGATTAAATGTTTAATTCAATAATATCACAACATTTTATAAAAAAAAATTCACCATAAAATTATATAATAAACAAATTTATTTCACAACTCTAGCTTACTACTTTTCGTATCCATTGATCACCTTTTCTTCCTTTGTAATAAACTTTGCTCACAGCTCTTGTATTAGGTATATTATTCGTAGTACTTTATTTTATATTATAATATTTGTAATTACAGCCAATTCAATTTTAATTTAATTAAAATGTATTTTCTACAAAAAACATGTCAATTGTAAAAATTAGCATCAGTTAAGATCACGCAAACGCTAGCCTATTACATATTAAACTACGAAAACGATAAAAAAAACTTAAAAATATAGATTCCACGTTCAAATCTTCAAATTCAATCCCATGTTCCAATTACAAAAGTCGCAAGCGTAACTAACCGTTGCGTCGGCGGAGGATGTAAAGCGCGGTAATAGAATTGCGTTGCCGCGAAAAAAGAAAATGGCGTCACACCCTCGACGGGCGTCAGAGCGAGTCAGCGCTTTCGGTGCTGAAACCTAATTTGACGGGCCGATTAGCACGCTCCATTATTTACGATGTGATGCGATTGATTTTACGGCATTTTCGAGACCTTTGCGAATTTTAGAGATTTAACGGGTTTTCGGTTCTGAGTCTTCGTAAGTAGGTACTTAATTGTAGGTTCGTATAAAACGAATTCTTTTTGTGTAGTATGAAGGCTTGTTATTATAAAATTAATTTGACTGGATTTATGTTATAAAAATAATGATATTACAATTGTAAAGTAACCAAGGGTGGGCATATTAGCAGTTAGATTTAAGTTTATTTTAACAAGTTGACAAAAAATTAAAATTAGAAGGGATAATGATGATATTTTTTTTTAATTTTAAAAATGCAATCTGAGTAAAGTGACTCATTTTTCCTATATGATCCTACTGCCTTACTGTCTTCTTGTCAGTCTACTACTATATAATATAACTCAGTTAAAAAAAACTAATAATTTAAGACTGTATAGGCTCAAACTTCCTACTCACTCTTTATCACATGAATGATCTTTAACTCAGTTTAATATTTCAATATCCCCTTATTATCAACTTCACATGTTACCGTCACCCGACCACAGGATCATCTAATAAAAAACTCTGTTTTTTATTGAACCCTAATGAGGGTGCAACAATTAAGTGGGTGTCAGGTTTCGGCACGCGCAGAGGCTTGGGTTCGATTCCATCTATTGTTGTGTCCCTCATGTATTGATTATGATCAATGTTTCATCAGACTGACTGATTATTACAGATTATTATTGAAGGGTTTATGTGTTCTCACATACTTTAGTGTTTATTTGTATTCAGATATTTCCGTATATAAATATGTGTTCTAGATATAATTACTTATTTATAGGCTTATTTCCAATAACGTTACATGGCTGAACAGTTAACATATAAATTAGATGTATATTAAGTTCATTTATAATATCTGTGTATTAAAATCAATGAGACAACAGTTATTAGGCGTTGCTATATTAAGCGGGCGTAAGTCTACGTTCAGAATTGATATGCGCATTATTATACCTTGTAGTCTATTTTATTAGCGACCTTAGATACGTTGTGTAGGTAAGGAAAACGGAAATATAGAGACATTTTAATTGTTTTAACATAGTCCAATCAGACTTGTAATTTCAAAAAATTATAGTTACTTAACACCTTGCGGAATATGTAACTTTTTATTTCAAGTATAAACTTTTTAATAAATCCAGAATTGCAGTCTATGATTACTATAACAGTAACTACCAATAGTATAGACAATATACGTTGGCTTAAAAGAAAACAAAACCCTTAAGTTCGATAAAACGACAATCATTTTAACACGGGTTTATGTGATTTATGTTGTAGTATTTTTCTATTGATATTTCCTTTAACATTACAATTCTGAAATAGCAGAGATCTTAAGAGCAATTCGTTTTCAAAAGCAAAGTCAGAATATACATAACAGTAGCAACCGCATATGACTGAGATTAAAGTGTTTGTTAACTATGGAAAAAAATTGTTACCTGTTCAAAGGATTATTTATCAGAATTGCTATAACTGCTTTTTATTTTTTTTTAATCTCAATCCAAAGATAAAAACAATTCGAGCAAAAGCGCAGTGTGCATTTGCTTTAACAGTGGCGACCATAGACAACCTAGGTCACAATGTACGACGGTTTAAAAGAAAACAAAAGCCTTTATGGTCTGTGGAAAAAAACCCGCGCATATATCACGAGCTCACACGACAATGCAACGGGTTTGCTACCGATCGCGACATGGCATTTTGAACTGGGATTTTTTCACTCCATTCAGTAGGCGGGCTTTATTTCGCCAGAATTAGGGTTGAAAAACGGTTTTTAGCGGGAAATGAAGCCGGTTCAGTATTGTTTTTTTATTTACTGTCGGCATGTAAACATTGTGCGTAATTTGCGGAACATCAAAGGTTGAGGGGGTTTTTGTGGAGTGAGGATAATAAACAATTCTTATGACGTCTGTGATTAAATGAGAAATGATTCACTAACAGTGATGATGAATTGTAGTTCTTAATGAATTTTATCTGAAATGATGAACAAAATGACGCACTGTTAAGTTTTATTCATCTTTTGTGTCACATCTCATGTTTACTTTTTTAAATGAAATAAATTTTAATTTATTTTTGACAAATTGTTTTTGCAATTTTATTATTGGTTGAATTTTGACCACAAGTGTATATGTATATTATTATATAAGGTATACTAAATTAAACTTAAACATATTTTTAAAATCACATACACAAACAACTTGCCGAATCCCTAACGGGGTAGGCGGAGAGTATCGAGTGCCAAACGGCACGGTTCTGGCATACTTCTTCCACTTTCATAACTCTCCTCATACAAACACGCCGATTTAAAAATCAATCATGAGTAAATCCTTATATTTTAGGATGTAATAAACACATGCATGCATGTAGGTATGTACGTTTAACCCATACATGCATCTGTAGTACCATCAGTATGAGTAGCAACTCTACGTGCAACATTAGTTCGCAACTCGGCCCGTCCTTGTTAGCCACATCCTCGCTACTCTAAAACTAACTTCGCGATATGTTTGTCTCTACCACCTTGATTGGCAAGAGTATCGGATACTATAAGCTGACTGTCGAATACATACACGAATTCGAAGTTTCTGAAAGATAGTAACCGAATTATCTGAACATTTGCAAACGCGCCGTGTTTCGACTTCCTACTAATAAACATCTGTGGTTTATCGATTTTATTATCTCATTTTTATTACATTTTTATTATCTCGTCAAATATAATAAAAAAAGAGAACGATAACAGAATTAAGAGAGATACATTACAAATACGTAAGTAAATTAAGCATAATGTGCGATGATGTATGTGTATGAAATGTTTATGTTGCCGTACAAATATACTATATTTTTCTCTAGAAATATAACATATTCCAGAATATAAAAATATTTCATAAAAGCATACTAATTTTTCCATCTGGCAAACACATTTGAATAACAAAGAACGCTGACCGCCGGAACATCGGCATGGAAGACACGCACCCCTGAACTGGGGTTGATCAATGTTACGTGTTACGGTAAGGGTAGATGGCAGATTTCAATAAAGATGAGGCATTTTTAATTTTTTAAACGGTGGCTGTTGACGGAATATATTTTGTTTTGTTTTTTAATCGATTTGGGCGAGTGTGTTTTGTGTTTTTTTTTTGCGACAAATGATGCAATAAGAGTTTTTCTTGAAGAATCTCTTACGATATCTTGACATTGCAACGTTTGCTTACTACTTCGTCTCTACCTGAACGCAGTAAAAATGTTAAAAAACAATAGTCTACCAAAAGTTCCTTATAATAGATGTCTACTTAGTTCTCGTTTGTTCTAGCTGGAGCATAGACTAAGTTTAATAAATATTGCTAAAATAAAAATATCAGTAACTAATTAAATCTTACTTATTTATCGAATCGTGAACCTTTAGGTGATTAATGTAAAAATTGTAACCTTAAAGTCACAGTACTACTACAGTAGTAGATCGTGAACTCTTTCAAATGAAACCTCAAGAGCGGTAAATATGAACAAAAGCCATAATCCGACGTATCCGTGTTAAAAGTGTCACAGGCTAACACAGCTTATTTGCGGAGTCAGCGGCTTATCAATAGATTAGCGCGGAGACAATAGCAACGTGCCGAGCGTGTCAAGTGCGCGATCAAACGCCAAGTGGTGTACGCCATGGTGCTGGAGTGAAGTGTGGGACGACCTCACTTCATCAACGTTTTGTTGTGTAGCAAACGAGCCAATAATTCGTCTCGTATAAGGTAGCAAACTCCTGCGGTCCACCTGGTTTTGGACTTGGAGCGTGACTGCCAACTATACTTACGCACAAGGAAAATATGTTATCCTTCAGAGTAGCTGACGCATCTGTGGTCAATCTCAGTTATGAATCAACCATACAACTGATGGACATTTGCACTATCTATAATCTATGCACGATTGAATCGTAGGTACTTTAAGTTGATCAGTAGCTACCCCCTGAGGACTAAGATGTTTGCCTCAAATGTAGCTTTTATTTTGCCAACTAGTAGAACTCGTGTATTTCGACCCTGGGAGGTACCAAATTCCCCAGTAAAGTGCAGTATGGTGCAGTTTTCGAGAGTCTCAAGAGGCGAATATTAACTTCCTTAGGTGTAGCAACACATCTGTGGTCAATCATGTCCGATTCAATGGTATTTGGGACTGATTACGGAGATCCTTTTGCGGCTTTTCATCTGATAAACATCATGCCTGTTTGCTACACGATAAAAAAGATATTGCCAATTTATCACAATGTTAACGACCTGCTGATTGTTCACATTCACTCGAAGAGGGCAAGTCCTCGGAAGACAAGAGGGATTGGCAGGTGCGTGTCGAGTGCAGCTTTCGAGAGATTACACCGCAAAGTGTCAAAGGGGCAGATCATCGATATTTAACCTATATCTTTTTAAAGGGAATAGTCCATTTAACAGATGATATCATATCGATATTTATCCTATATCTTTTTTATAAAATAGCTGATGTTCGGGATAGATTACCTTTTGACATTATCAATGGATATGTGTATTAAACTTAGATTATTATAAAAGAGAGACTAGGTTAAGATTTCGACTTCTGTGACAAAGGGTCCGGGTTCTAATTTATTTAATTTGATTTCAAAGAGGTACGCATATAATTAAAATCTTAAGAGAATACGAGAATACCTATTGAAAGTAAAAGGGCAATGCGTCAAATTGGCTCCCTTGGTCATTTTAGCGGCCACTAACGAAACATGAATATTTTTGAAGGAAAAGTGGTCTAAAATTGTTACTTTTAAATCAATAAAATAAAAAACTTGTATCGCCTGTATCTCGGTTCGGACTGAGTTTAGAGGCATACTTATAATGACAAATTATGTTTCTTTTTGTGCCTATAATTGATATTTTCATGTTTCGTTAGCGGCTTCTAAAATCACCAAGGGAGCCACTTTCCTTACTAAAATGAACATTGTCCTTTGGTTAATGTATAGTTAAACTTTATTATATACTTAATAGTTTAGTTAATATAGGTTTTGTATACCTTAAAAATTTTTATCTGTGTCTTAATAGTGATTGCACAAAAACTGTATTCAATAGTAGCACAGCGCACTCGTCTCAATAACCGTATGCAGAACCCGGAGGCCCGGGGCATGTTCTTGACGAATGAACACATCAGCGGAGGGAGCATTGACTGATGACTTGTTCAAAGCGGATCATGTTTTGACAGTTTTTGAGGTATTTGGTTCAATTTAAGTTGTGATACTTATTCGAGATTTTGTTGATCGTGTGTATGATGGTAGTAGGTAGTGCCAGTTACATGTTTCAAGTTAAATATGTAGTTAAGCGTGGCGTCATGTGAGAATTGAGAGTAAAATATAATCATTTTTGTTGTAAACTGGCTAAATATGTAACTTCACACAAGGAGGGGAAATTGTATAAAAGCTGGGAGATATTTAGGACAAAAAAATCATGAAAATCTTGTGAAGAATGTAATTTGCATATGACTAGCTGACCCGCCCAACTTCGTTTGCGTCATATAAGAAAAAGTGGGTCAAATTTTCCCCGTTTTTGCAACATTTTTCATTGATACTCCGCTGATACTGATATTATTATAATAATATCAATAAGTAACCCAATAGAAGATGTTTATTTACACACAAAAAGCAAGCTTCTACTAAAAAATAGTACTTATCCAGCTTAAAGTGTCAACCATGTACATTTCAGGATATAAATACTATTTTAACACTAACCCATGAATTTTATATAATATGGCATCATAAGCATAAAACTCGGGTATATCGGCATAAATCATTTATCACTAACGAATGGCGTTCCCATACATTGGAGGAGCCCACTTTAAAGTTTATCTGCGAGGCTGGGCTAGGAGATTTACTTCGCCGCTAGTGTTGCTAATTCTTCCGCGTTCCCTGCTTTTCAGGGTTGCCACAACGAGTAATTTTTGTAGCAAACGAGCATGCAGTCCACCTGATGGTAAGTGGTCACTGCCGCCCATGGACATCAGTAATCATCACCAAGTA
>DWNR01001413.1:0-15176 GCA_018250455.1 Polygonus leo
GTATAGTATAGTATAGTATAGTATAGTATAGTATAGTATAGTATAGTATAGTATAGTATAGTATAGTATAGTATAGAAGTATAGATGATATAATATATGGAGTTTGAAGTGTGCTTGAAACTATAAGGTGGTAGAACATGTATGGCCGCCGTGTTGTTGTTCCAATAGGTTTAGCAATTTGTCTCTCGATCAGGAAGATGTGGTTGCTGGTGGTGTAGGAAGCGATCATCTCAGTCTTTAGGAGTGCAACGCGTTTGTGGCATAAAATAATTAGTTTGATGTCACATATGCGACAATAATGCAGATTTTAATGATGTCTTAATGAGGTCATGTAGAGTCTTATTAGAGGTTTGTCTTGGATATCATGAGCGATATTGACCGATTATCATCAGGGAGACTACAAGCACGTTTTATAGTTCAATTCCCTTTAAAAAGTATATAATAGTGCTGCACTGGTATTAGGTTAGCACTATTATATACTTTTTAAACGATTATAAGACAAAAAAGTATCAGAACTCTTGCATAATCAAACAATTTTCATAGTTTGAGTTTCAACGGTTATCTTAAGTAATGAAAGGAATGAGTACTTCGGTGGATGACCACTTGTAGTACATCATGTGTTTATGTGCTTCTGGAATCATAATAAGTCCTTATTGTTGTTTGTTAAGGCGTATTGTGTTTGTTAATATCTTGGAGTGGTTCAAAAGTATGATTAGATATTGATTATTATAATAACAATAACTTTTTGAGATAGTATTCATTATTGAAGTATTAGTGTCATCAGTAATGATTAACTGCAATCAACTTCAAGATATATCAAGATCACAGAGCTTTAGTGCCAGATCTAACTACCAGAACATGCCGTGTAGTAACACGGCATGTTCTGGTCATTTGAATAGGAAGACACCTTTCTCTGTCGGCGACAGTAGCAGTTATACTAGAACTGGTAGAACTCGTGTAGTTCGACCGGGGAGGTACCACCGCCACCCTCATAATCCTCCGTGAAGTAATTACTGTGTTTCGGTTTGGAGAGGCGTGGTTGCCGGCTATACTTATACACGAGGCGAACATCTTAATCCTCAGGGGTAGAAACGTATCGCTGATCAAACTTAGGTATGATTTAATTGTTCTTGGGGATGATTACTGATGTCCGTAGGTGGCAGCGACCACTTACCATCAGGTGGACTGTATGCTCATTTGCTACCTTTACACGATAAAAAAATAATCTCCTTCTTTGAAACCGTTATGGTTAAGAAGATGACTGCTTAACAAGATCGGCAGCTTATACATATAATTCGATTTTCCATACAAAGGTCGGGTGACTTAGAGCGATTTCTACAAAGAAACCAAAAATAGATGCATGCACTTTATTTAATGTATAATTAGGAGACATATAAAATATTTATATTTAGTGTTTTATTAGGCAAAAATATTTAAATAAGTACTTCGCTTATAAACGACTCCATTTATTGACAACAATAAAAATCAAGGCGCCTTGACTTTTGTAAATTAATTAAGGTTGTCATTTCGCGGTTTTTATGAGTTCGATTTATGTTTTAAACGTAGCAATCAAATTCTTAAGGCAAACAATGAAAATTTATTAAATTGCACACAATTAGAAGTCAATCATTTGTAATTGTATGCAATATAAAAATATTGTTAAGTTTCCAATTGATATGCGGTTTTATATGATTGCATCGGAAGAATTTATTTTTCTAGTGTGTGTGTAGGTATGTGTGTTTTATTAGCATATAAATTAATTTAACATTAAGATTTATTTATAAGTCTGCTATCTTCTTTAAATTCTTAGATGATTACATACTAATAATTTACATGTGATGATTAAAGACAAATTAATATTATTTCCGTGCAAAAAGGTGCGTTCCTCTCCACTCAAATCGATATATTATGTATATATTTAATGTTTTGTTCTTACCCGTATATGTAATTAGGTAGTTAAGAATCATTGCGTTTAAACTTATCTTATAATTACTACTGACTTATTACTAAAATACTCATTAATTCTGCTTTTAATTCATTTAATCGTAAAATACGTAGTAAAGTTGTTGTCCAGTAAGTTAAAAAGAGTTAAAAAGGTTATAGTTAGTAGGTACATATTCTTCCTTATGCTCAATCTTTATTATCATAAGAATAAGAACATTGTCAGCCTTTTATATCCTGTATTACCTTAAACTTTCTACTAAAACATTAAACCTAAATTAAATATTTAACGAACTTTAAAAATGTCACCATTTTTATTTACTTTCTTAAATGAATCGGCTCTTACAAGCTTTTAGTTTGTGGTAAACAAATCGGTACCGATGTTGATTTGATTCGATACCTTAGGCAGCATAATAGCACGATAGGCAGCATAATAGCAAAATTCTCATGAAGAACGTGCTGATAGAGAGTTATTCGTATAAGGCACGTGCCTACTTATACTATAATTTCATATATGCTATAACTCTTCATACACTTCTATTGCAGCCATGACTTTTAAAATGGCGTTAGTTAATTACCGCAATCCAAAATTATTCAAAAAGGTGAGCAATTTGTACATTATCATTTATCAGCAATTTGTACTCTTCACATCGGGGCCGACCAATCTACCGTCTACCTAACCTAGGGCTAGTAAGCCCGGAGGAGGTGGACATGGGACGGGGATAATTTGGGCCTCGAGGCAAACCTCTTTACTCGAGCTGCTTCTTGGTCAGCACAAGCCGTACCATCTAATACTATTAGGCTTTTATGTTATAAAATTGCATTTCACAATATTATAACATAATAAAATAACACTACATAGCAAGAAAAACCGACCGACTGTTTAGTGGGCGGTAATACCAGTTAGCGTGGTGAACAATAGAAAAGGAATGGACAGACGATGATCTTGATGAAGTTAAGTACAAATAATGTTATGAATAACCACCTAAGCATATCTGAAATATATATGTGATCGTTTACAAATTATTTTCTTCAATATTTGAAAGCTTGCAGTACTCGTAGCAGAGGCGTTCTTATTTCAAGATCAAAGAAGTGAACAAAGTCCTTCAAAACCCTGTGATAGTCATCAGAATGTGTGTTAAGAGCTCAATTTCTAGAGGTTCTTAATGTATTTTTTGGCTACATACATATTATCAAAGATCATAAATATGCTTGATAAGGTTAGGGTATACGAATATTTACTTTGAAAGTGTCTTTATTAAAAAAATATCTCTCTACTAAATACGTTTAGTTGTTGATTGTTTATTCTAACGATAGTTTACGTCACCGACCTATTCCATGTCTATTGACGTATGAAATATGAAAGTAAGGTTAAGAACAACAAGTAATGCATCGTTAATTTTATCAACTCTACAATTTAAAACATGCAAGTTTTAAATTGTAGAGTTGATAAAATTAACTTTAAATAAAAGAGTATGTAATAAAGATAAATGTATAATAAACAAAGAAGTAGGTCTCTTATTAAAACATATTTTTCGTAACTGCTATACCTACTTAACGATATTGTCATCGACAATTTTGTAAAACGGTACAGTTTTTCTGTTTTTAAATTATTGATGTAATTAAACTTAAGTTTTGATTGTACCTAATATAAATACTATGCAGCTTACTTTATCCTGTTACTATATGCAATATATCTGCGCCGATGGCGTCCTGCGTTGTTTGCCTAAATGTCCTCCTTGAACCTGTTCTCTGCAACGTTTGTCGATCCTACGACAGAGGTCACCAGCCCATTGCGACTTTAGCACGCTGACCTTTCGTGTCGGTGACTTTGCTTCTCTTAAGAATCATTCCTTTCCAGATATCCTTTACTTTAACCCTTTCAAAACAGTAATCGTTCGTAAAAATATTGATTTATTGTTCTTTCTATGATTTAACTTCCATGTCAATCATATCTTCTTTGTCGTATTTATTTTATTTTCGTTCTTGTAAAATACAAAATAGCGACTATATGCGGAGTATATTATTAAAAAAAGGAAAAACGATTAAATACTTTAGTCTATTAATGTGTATGAAGGGCGCGGATTCCCTGGTGGACGTACCACGTTAATTGCAGTTAATTTTAAAACGATGACTTTGTATACTAAAAACTATGTAGGTAAAATGTAAAAAATCCTATGAGATTCAAATTTGTAGTGTGAAGGTACCTCTTTAATGAACATATTTCTAGTATATAACGAAGTAGTAGGTATATTGTGCGGTCATCATGTACATTCGTCACTCAAGCAGCTTTGCACCATGTTTACAACCAATTTCCTTTAAGTTTAAAAATGAACATGTAAATTTGTTTTCAAAGAGTATTTTAGTTATATATACTACTACCGGATAACTTTGATCGAATAAATGGTCAAAACATTAGTATGATTTTCTCATGTATGAAATACATAGATTTTTTAGTTTGATATACGACTTTAGAATCTTTATAGACACATAACTGATGTGAGTATACGACATCCACAATCACTATAACAACATTAGACATATATCTATTCATTAAAAGGATAAAAATATGTTTAAAGAAAAATGTAAGTACCTGGTAGTATATTACAGATTTTCGTACGATACAATTTTAGTTGACTATAAGGTGATATCAGCAAAGGTATTTAGATTTACTAAAATGATTAATTGATATTTTTTATATCTTTACAGGAAACGAACGCCTGAAACTGAAACAGTCAAACGAAAATCTTTCGAACGGACCTACTGGGATGGTAAGTTAACCCATGAATCAATAATTATTACGTTTATATGTATCACAATATGCACATAATATTTTGTATATGAATAAACACGTAAATTATCATGAATCATATGAATGTTAATATAAGCTCATGGTTAATTACTCGGTGTGGGAAATTTATGTTACGTACATAAAATCACACATTTAAATTAACCGCTTATTAAAACGTATTTGCGTATTTCATCATGGTAGCTCATCATGTGTTTAAAATAATGAAGCCACATCTTAACGCTCACTTTCGCGACGTATAAAAAGTCTAAATTAAAAATAAAGATATGGACATTTCTGCGAAAAACAGAAACCGTATCAGTGTTCGGTTAGTAAGGTTAATATTTTTATTTTTAATATGTAAGGTAAAGACGGTCTTACTGTAAATTGAATTCGTTTATGTATTTTACCAAACAAAATATTTTTTACTCGAAAACGCGTAACACTAACTTAGTTTTTATAATTTGTATGTAACCATTATATTGCATGGGTCTCCTTTATAAAGTTTTATTTCTTGATATGCGTCATTAAAACATAAAGATTCTGTGAATATTATAACCGCCTACAATTTAGGACTGGAAAGCAGCGTAGCCTCAATTATAGATCATCTTTTTGAATAGATCCTTAAAATAATCATTATAGATCTTAAAAATTACACAGCTCAATAACTACGTCATGTCCTACAACTTAGCAATAATTATATCATTAATCGTTAATTATTGTTATGTAAGGGATCCTGTTGTTCGTTACTTAACCGTCTCCATGTTCGAATGCAATAATGCCAAGAATTTTAATTTGATAGCATTATATTTATATACGATTATATAATATGAGCTTTTGCGTGTTGGAGCCGTGAAAGTGCACCTTGCCGCGCCGACCGTTGGCGCACCTGTTCATTCCTTGCACATGGCGTAATGCAGTTCCTGATACTTTGTTCAAGGATTTAAGGGTTTTTTACATTTTATTGTATTTATTTCAAGGCAAAGAATATATTGGGTGGACCTATACTCACATACATCTCTTTGTTCAACCAGTGAACCAGTTGCTTAATTTGATATACTAACCTAAAAGTCAAGAAATCTAGATTTCAGTAGTAATTATGGGATTACTGTACAATTATACCACATTGCGTAGCACAGTTACCCAAAGTAAGCTTTAAATAGGAAAGACTTTCCAAGAATTACGTAACGTTTGTTTTCATGTATCTTTTTTCGGATCGTAGGGGAGTTCTAATGTGGAATTTTTATCCACTAAAACTCTTTCGGCAGTCACATGTAAGGAAAGAAATCTGTAGGAAGGATCGTGATCTCAACACAACGGTAAAAGTTACTAGGAATATATAACTGCACGTATAATTACACGCAACTTTATTAAAAATTAAGATTTCTATCTCATCTATCGGTAATCTTATCTTGAACATCTAGTTGGCTTGGTAACACAAAAGCAGTTCCGAGCATGCAGGCTGATGCAAAATACCGAACAATAAAAGTTTTTATGCAGTAATTGCAAACGTATCGAATGATGAATGTGCTTTATCTCAAAGCCGTTCCGATCACAAAGGGTACTCACAAATAAATTCCCGCGTGGAAAGTAAGGCGAGTTGGAATTCCGCAGCACGACCATTAAAGTAACGACGACCTGCCCGTCAGCTTTCATTGTTCAGCCACCACTTTGCATGCCACGACTTAAATTTTATGATTGAAAGTGATTGACGATTCTTTGCACCGGTAATGTCGCTTGCACATTCATTACTCTAACAGGGTTTAATTTCGTTTTACAACACCTTCTTTTGTTTTGTTCCATCTGGTGCAATCGAACATGATCACTTCAGAAATATATTTTGTGATACGTATACCTATAATGTATATATCGCTGGCAAATGCTACTACTATATTTAAAGAATTAAATTATACATAAAAAGTTTGGCTATGCTAGCACGACTATAATATACATTGCAGCTCTATAATTATTTTTTGATCTTTTGATGACAATAAAGAAATGATATTGACTTTCTCAAATTAAAAGTCCAATCATGCTGCGATCCAACAAGAAATACAAATATTTTGATACGTATTCTTAGATTTTATCCATTGGCTATTTAAATTTGAAATGTTGGAATTCTTTTTAAGAATACGAGAAAAACTGTTTTAATAAAAGTTAAAGTCAGTAATATTGTGTTCTACCACGAAAAGAATAGAGTCACAATTTGCAATACAGTTCCAAGATGGTCTTGTCGCGTTTTGTGCAGTTTGAATTGATGAATTCCAGGACGTAACCGATTTCAGTAGCTGGCGAGCCATCGTTAAAACATTTTTTCCGATGTGAATTTAACTTATACGTACATGTATAACGCCTTTTACTTCTTGAAATCATTCACTCTGTACGCGGTGGATGAATAAAAAGTGGTTTGGTTCGAAACTTATTTCTTTATTGTTTCAACCTTCATTCATCCGTCCGACTTGTTAAAAATTTTTAATGAACTCGTATTCTCGGTAACGATTAGTGATAAACATGGCTGGACTGTTAGAGGTAAGCTTAACGTTGTTTGAGGTGTGTCGATTTAGCCCGACGACCTTTAGATTTAAATGTAAGATATGAATGCTGCGGTTATGTTTTATCTTGTTCGTATTACATAAGACATGTCACTGGAGAAAGTTAATTTAGTTTTGAAAGTGAAATCGATTGCACTTTCTTTCACTTATCCATTTCATAGCTTCATTCTCAGTTTTATGATTCTTTGAATAATTTGTGAATACACCAACACCATTACTTAACCTTTGATAAGGTTTATTCTTCTGAACGTTTCTATACGTCTTTGTCAATGTATTTCAGCGAAAGCTTTGATTATGTACAAAAGAGTGTTGAAAGTCTTTATCAGGCGTGTAATTAATTAATAGCATTACTGCGATACATATCTATCCATTGGTGATGTGATCTAGATAGCAATATCTTATTCTTAACATTTCAATTCTGAATATATTTATCTTTATACATTAAAACATGCTGGTATTACCTGTATTAAAATGTTGATGTAAGTATCACAGGGTAATAAGTGTACTATCTTGTATAATCGAAGTTGATTATAAGAAAAAATATATAACCGATAAATTACTCTCACAAGAAATTCCCACTCTATGCCTAGAGCCCTACTGTGACGGCTAAAAGAGAATTTAATAAGGGACAAGAATGTAAAAAAATGTGCAAACAACTTCGCGAACACGTCGGAGCGGTTTAAAGGCCGCGTCCGGATTGCGAGGGGCGGCGGCGGAGGGCACCGGCAGCATTCCAGCCTCCGCGGCCGCGGCGTTGTCATCTCTGTGTGCATTCCGCTCCGCTCGCTCTCGTGTGGACCGAAAGAAAGCACCGCCAAAGTTTCACAAAGACTTCTCGAAGTATGCACGTGTGCTAAATGTTAAAACCTGGACGTTTGAATAGGAATTTATAAGATCGGAAGTAGAGCGCGACGAAGGGGCGCCACGACCCTGACATCTGTGGTGCGCGAGCGCCGTCTGCCGCGCTGGCGCTCACGGTCGCCGCCCTCCAACGCCTTTGCACTAAAAATAGCCTATTTAGGTACTGATCGATCGCCTAGTATGATCAGTGTAAGAATATCCTGAACTCAGTTGCAAACGTGAACTTACGAAATTGCCCTGGGCGGAATTCACACTTAATACCTTCGCACAGAAATTCAAGTGATACAGTAAAAAGTTAGCATTTATTTTAGAAATAGACTAGTAGTTAAATAATAATATGATGGATGCGAATATCGAGTTATCATATTTTAAGGCTTTCTAGATCAGTTTTAACAGCTATCACAGGAGTTAAGTGCAGAGATTTTGGAGATGTAATGGAAGTGCTTCGGCGAGATAAACCTAGATCTGAAGGAATAGATTCATTCGGAGTACGGGTCGAGGGTTGCGGGGGAGTCGCGTGCGCAGCGGCGTCCGTCCCTGGTTCGGAGCAACGCCCCCGTCAAGGGCGGCGACGCTGCAAATTTCTGCAAGTCCGCGGCCACTCAGTGCATCGTGTTCCGCCGCGGCGGCTCCGCGCTCGCCGCTCGAGAGTGCTCCACGCCGCGCGCCGCCGTGGGCGCACATCGGACGCACCACGCACAGCGGACCGCCCTATTGAAATAACTGTTATTTGTCGTTAAAGGAAATGTTCCGCATACTCCGTGGAACTTCTTTTATTCACCCAGTGACGTCACGTTGCAAAGCAACGAAGTGAACTTCTTGCCCTTTTGATGTGCCGGTGCTATTGTTTTGTATACTTTTTTTAACTCGATGAAAGTAAATTTTTCATGAATGAACGACAACCCGAAACAGGTTTTGTGAACGAAAGTGTAATGTTATGAATTGGTTCAAATAACTTTCGACTCTTTGATGGTGTGATTTTTTACGATGTTGGACACAAGGAGATTACCGAGACGCTCAATATCCCTTCACGGTCCGTATATAAACTATTGTAATCGATAGATTTTCATTACTGTGGATCTAATTGATCTATAACACTAACTATAAGTATACAATTTAACAATAAGAGTCTTATAAGAATTAGTTGCAAAATTGTTCATGTAGATTAATAACGGCATAAGTTATTTGTAAGAAGTTTAAATCATTATTACCACACTAAGATTGACTGTTATACTATAATTAATAGTATAACGTATATTTTAATGAAAATAAATATAGGAAATTTGTGCGTAAAGAGCTACCCTTCGAAGCCGGGCGATACATTGGTATCCTCTCTTGAGTTGCAAATGTTTATAGGCAACTATAGCCAGTTTCCTGTAACGGTTTGAAATATTGGTACACAAAATAAACATGTGTAGTGAAAATAAACTATATGCTAATAAAGTATTCACCCAATGCATCGCTGACTAACGATCTAATCTCTTACACGAGGGGCCTGGGGTGAGAATCCCACGCATGAATTTTAATTTTTTGGAAATAATAACCATATTAGAAGACATTTGTTATGTGAATATAGTTGAATCAAAACATTGTGAGGAGATCTATACCTATGTCGAAAAGTTCCGCATAACGCATTATGGTAGCAGCCAAGCACGTTGTATTCTGAAGTTTCGGGTATGTGTCGTGCTTGTATGTTATAATATTAAGGTGTTTTCAATAGATCCTGTGGGAAGCGTTTGCTAGGAGAGGTGCTACCACCAACTTCGTAATCTATCGTGAAGCACGTCTTGCGTTTCGATTTGTAGTGGTTGCCGGTTATATTTTCGAATGAGGCGAATATCGAAGTCCTCACGGGTAGCAACGCGTCTGTGATGAACTTTAGGTACGATGAAATCGTACTTGGGAATGATGTACCATCAGGTGGACTGCATTCTCGTTTGCTACATTCATTCACTATAAAAATGTGACAAATGTAAAATCATTCGAACGCAAATGCTCTTTAATTTCCTGATATAAAAAATAAAACGTACTAATGCTCTGCTTTTCGGTAAGAAATCGGTAGCTTTATATTAATGCCTTTCTCACGTGGTCGCAATACGGTCCAACTACCTTCACTCCAAGGATGTTTCATAACGTTTTTATATTTCCGTTTTAAAATTGAATTCCTTACGTATTCAGATTACTTTTACAATAATTTCGATTGCTTTCCTTATTTTGCAAGCAGTTGTACATACATCCTTTATCAACATTTTATAAAATTGCCTGACCTACTTGACGTGTCTTGTGGGGAAAACATTACTCACTGTAGGCCGATTTTGTAAGATACGAGTGACCTCTAGAACATTTGTCGTGTGAGATGTCCTTTGTATAATTTGGCAACTGTATAAATTTATTCAATGTCTTTGTTCCAAATAAGTGACAATACAATTATAAACAAGAATATCACGTACGTAATTCAAAGCGTAACTGAATTTCAGCAGCTCACCATCTGTTTAAACATTCCGAAGTGTGCCTGCTACGGGCATATTACTTCAGGCTTATGTATTTACGTATGTATCGTGGTTGCGGTGACATTATAGAGATTTCGCACACTTATTAATATTTTAAATTAAGTTGTAGTGTAAGCAACGTAATGTATACGAAAAATGTTATTGTGTTGGATACAAAATCGATAAGTGTTATTAAAATAAGACATTCCCGTTGTTTACATCCTATAAAAGAAGAAAGAGAAGGTATATTGCGTGTTACTTAATTCCATAACTGGAACCCTTTCAGAGAAGAAGTAGAAACATAGAACAGGAGTTCTACCTAAAGTCGATCACTGGTGCATCGCTCCTACTGGAGACAGTGAGACGTATTTTATAAATAAATACATGTTTCAAACCAGAATGCACTGATATATAACAGAGATTTCCCATTTTAGAGACGTCATGATTGAGATTCTCCTATTATCAATTCGGCTGAATATTATTTGTTTGTTACGCTTTAATGTATGGATAATATGGTTAAAATAAACATTTTAACCAAATTACCAGTCTGCCATATAAAGGATTCAATTACCGGATGACAGATATTTAAATGAGAAATTCCTTTATGTTAAATGGATGCCTCGGCCAGATATTTGGTAACTTGTACTATGTACGAGTACTTATACTATTTATTATGTAGGATTTGAAGTTATAAAAGTCTCAAAATAAGTGTCTCGTTAAGATTCAATCAAAATCTGCCGTAGTTTAAAATAATTTATTTTATACCTATCAGTATAAACACAAAAAATATTTGTTATTTATTTGTGGACGTATGTTGCAATAAAATCTATTGTTAAATATTAAATTTTTAGGTAAGTGTAAAAAAATACTGATAAATCGATGATTAATTACATGGTATAGAAAACATGACGCATCATCTTAGCTAATGTGTTGGTCAACTGTAATAGGATACCTAGTGATTCATGTTGTCTCAGCACGAATGTTGTTAATATTAGTTGCGTAAAACTTACCATCAATCTATTAAATATATTAATTCATCACGCATTGTAACAAATACTCTTTATATTTTAGTCCGCGTGCAAGTTATTCAAAACAGCTGATTCGCCACTTATAATGCGGACAGGTTTGCGTGTTGATAATATCGCTCTAACAGACAGTAGCCATGCCGCTGGGTCTTAAAGTTTTAAAACATTTGATAAGTTTTTCTTAAGTTGTTTTTTATTTTTTATTTCAGATCGGGTCAACAAAAGCGATGCTGAAGACAAAAGCCTATCAAATGACGAAACGCCTTTACCAACATGTCCTCGACAACCTCCAGATGGGGTGGAAACTCCTTCGGAAGCCATCGAAAAGACGCCCGAATTACCCACTCGTTTGCCACCAAGACTTCCTGCCGGTTGGCCTAATACTCGTCCTCGTTTTTCTTATTCATCGCGAACTCAGGATGCGAGAAGCGAGGCAAGCGTCAAGGATAAAATTGCTATGTTTTCCACTGATATTGCTGTTTCTTCCGACCGATTAGATAAGTGTGGTACATTGCCATCTAGAACTCATTCAACACTTCGAAAAAGTTCAACTCCTTACATAAATACCTACACAGAGGTCTCATCCTTAGATAGACGTCTTACGAAATCTCAAGATAATCTTGATGAAACGCCTCGTTCTTATAAACGACATTCAGAGAGGCCGGAAGTGCTAGGAGCAATAGAACATAGTACAGCTACGGAAACAAAAACAGACCGATACATAAAATCTGATATAATGAATAAACCCTTATTTTATGGTAGTACTACTACATTACCATCGGCTATTGATTCAACTTTTGCTCGAACCACATATCATGCTCGCAGTGTAAGCGATGACAATGGTAATAAAAATATTTCAACACATAAATCGAATTTGGAATACTTAATCGAGCAAAGGAAAAAGTCTATGTCAAAATTACGAGGATTAGTTATACCAGAAGTACACGCACCTATTGTTGATTTACCTGAAATTAAGGTTCAAGATTCTTTAACAAAAACGTTCCTTCAAAAAATTAATCACAATAATATAATCAAAAAAGACAATAAGTCCAATAATACGGCTAAACCTATAGTTGTTAATGATACTAAGTGGAAAACTAGCTTCCTTCCAAATAATATGCCCAAATATTCACCTGCTTTCAAACGAAAATCATTACAAGTATATTCACCATCGTCTTTATCAAAAGAATCTACTCCAGAACGTAAACTTGCGGATAAGATTGATACACTCAACAAAGTAAACAAAAAATCAACTTTAACACCATCGATAAGAAGTTCATTAGATACTTCAAAATCACTATTATCTAATGCGAATGTTATAAAGGAATATAATAAAAAAGTTTTGAGTGATATTCATGAATACAAGAATGTAGAGATAAAAATTTGCACAGCAACTGATATAATAGATAGTGATAATGACTCCGCGATGAGTTCAACGCAGTCGAGTTATAGATCTTCCGCTTCATCTCCTATGCAGAATATAGAGAACATAGAATCGGACAATTCTCGTTTATCTCCTAGAATATCACATTATACTTCATACTCACGTATAAAAACAGACATTCCTATGAAGTCTTCCACAATGGACAAGCATACAAGTGAAGAATATGTGAAACGTAATGTATGCCGATCCGTTTCTTCAGACACAAATATATCTCTTAGCTCTTCGGCGGGTTCAGCAGCTACATCTGGTTCACAAGCAAGTTGTAGCTCTTTAGAAAGTTCTGTTACTGACTCCGATAAGAGAAAAGTTTCAAGAACCTATAATATTGATACAATTAATAGGAGAAATATTTTGGCATCAGCTAAGTGTAGGAGTGGTAGAGACATAAAGCTGAAATCACCGGTTGTTGAAACTAAATTCTCACATGAGTCTTATGACAGATCTCCCAGTCCAACGAATAAAACGTCTGAACGCCTTTCTACACTCACATCTTCGGTGAGTGCTATAGCAAATAAAGGCGAAAACAGGCGACGCAATAAAATAATAGCCGATTCTGATTCTGACTCTGACAGTGAAGTAAATATTCGACAGCGGAAAACGGATTATAAAACAACAAGATTGAAAAGAAACTTAAGTAATTCGAATAAACACAAACAAAATGAATCAATCCCCGATTCGATCAAGGCAGATGATGCACCAAAGTTTATTAAAGAAAAAATTATTAAAGAGATACAAAAAGCTGGACTTGATACTTTCAACACTTATAGTAATAAATCATCATTGATGGATAAAAGTAACACGGAGCATAAAAAAATTGATAATATAATCACGAATAAAAAGGATTTAAATTCAAATAATGATAACTCGCGACGCAAAGATTCTACTATACTGGATAACAGTAAACCACTTGTAATTACTAAAATTCAGAATACAATGAATGACAAAAATGACAACAAAGTTGAAGATGCACCACTCTCAACACAATTTATTAAACTTAAACGAGGGTCGAGTACTAGCGTGGGTTTAATCTTGGCTGGAGGTATTGATTGTGAAGCTAAGGATGTTACGGTAAATATAATATGATAAGTTGTAAAAGATTAATAAAATTTACGTTTGTTTGTATGTTATGATTATTTACTATAATTTCTTCTCCAGGTACATCGAGTATTAGCTGACAGTATAGCAGCCAAAGCAGGACTTAAACGTGGCGCAAAGATTCGAAGCATTAATGGAAGTGCTATGATGGGATTGACACACGCGCAGTCTGTTACTATTCTAAAGGTATTAAAAGAAAAATATTATATTCATGAAAAAATCGGAGGCAGCCATGAGGACTGCCGGCTCTACTCGTGCATTAACTGTGCTTAAAATATGTCTATAGATATACTCAAGGCTATAATTATACATTAAGCATTAGCATGTTGCTGACGCGAACCGATATATTTTCCCTACCCAAAGTCGTTTAACGAGGAAGATTTCGCTGTTCACGAAATTGTTACGTGAATGATTATTAAATTTATTACTTGTAATATTACAGGAACAACGTTCAGAAGTTGTGATTGAAGTTGTTGACGAATCTACAGAAAATGTTAGTGTAAAACGATGCGGCTCTGAAACAGGTATGATTTATTTAGTCATTTCAATTTCACGTCATATACACATTAGTGCTAAAATATAACAAAATTTTATTTACTACTAAATATTTAAATGGACTTTTTCTTATATTTCAGCGGAGTCGAAGGACTGTCACGTGGAAGAAATTAAAGTTAAAAGGGACAAAACTGCAAGTTCCATAGTGACTGTGCTGTTAGAAAAGGCTGGTGGTGGAGCAGGCTTAGGTTTCGGTTTAGACGGTGGTAGAGATTCACCTAATGGGGACCGTCCACTTACTATTAAGAAATTATTTGCAGGTCAGTGAATGTTTCACTTAAAGTACTAGATTAAATTAATTTGTGACGTGAAGATTCGATTAAATTAATTTGTGTGAATTTATCTGTATACAAACACACACACACACACACACATCTTCACGCCAAATCCCTAACGGGGTAGGCAGAGAGTATCGAGTGCCAAATG
>DWNR01001414.1:0-15174 GCA_018250455.1 Polygonus leo
ACTAAAACTCCTCATTACCTGCTACCTGTCGCTTACAGGGATATTTCTTTATAAACGCACTGGTACCTAGCACGCGCAGTGGCTCATCTCAAGATGATTTTAGTTTATAACTTTCGTTCTGCCTTATATATGGTTCTTTCTGGGAAGTGAACCCTCGAAGCTTATCGCAAATTTCCAATTTCAGGCCCTTCTAACTATGGACGAAGTGAGGAAACCTTGTTCTTCGTTGTTGGCGTGTATGTGTTCTTTCTTAGATAAGCCCCATCTTCGACTCCCTTTAGCGGACTACTTTTTTTTTAAATCATAACGGTTTCTTAGAAGGAGAATACTTACAACGTCTGCCTGTCTTGCGTCCAGAGCATTACCGCTATCACCGACAGCGGGGTCTGCCCCAATGTGTTTGAATAACACTTGTCTCTCGAGTTCTAATTCAGGGCCCTCCTCTAGCGTGTGCTGGGCGTCTCTGCTCACTCTACAATAGCATTGTTTTGTTGCCCCACATGCAATTTGACACAGACACTCACTAAAGCAATCATAACCGATGTGTGTCTGTATTCCTGTCTAGTAGTGTAAGACAGTTCTGTCACGTTTTTTTGTCAGGATTCGAAATTTGGTAGGATTAAATGTCACTCCACCAATATCTATCATACGCCAACCCTTAGCTAGTCTGTTAGCTTTCCGCTTCCTTGTCCGACGGCACGTGTCCGGGCATATAAACATTAAACACACCTCCTTATCTGCCTGAACATTGAGTGACCGAGAGGGAAATAGAGCCATGCGACGAATGCGACGATTGGCGCTACGAAGATAAAAACTATCGCTGCACGCCACAGATTAGCTCTGTAGCGTCTATTTGATCAAAGTGGTGCACCTAAAAAGGCACATCTACTAGTTTTCATAAATAATAATCCGTTAAAAATATTACTCATCTTAAAGTTAATATTTGAATGAGCCCATATGCAATTAAAGTCTTACTAAATAATTTGTTTCGTCAGATCCACTGTATAAATGTATCCGAAAATTATTATTATTATCAATTGTATGTAAATAAGTATGACATTGGCCATACATTACGAGTAAAGGTAGTATGCATAGGTATTCGGGTTTCACACAAATATGTAATGTTATAATGTTTATTGCATTAAGGTGACATATTTGGTAATGGAGCATTTTGCAATGTCCGTCTGTTGTTTTATTACTTATGCAATTAATTGTTGTTATGTCTCGTGGCGTAACTAAATGTATATTTTAAACTACAAAGGTTATCCGTTCTTTGAGGTTAACCTATCTACTACACGAAGCTTAATTGGATATTTGTTCATTGTAATATTTTGTAAACTCTACAGGCCGTATTAATAAACTGAACTTAAGTTTCAAATCGTACCTTAAGTATGGCTTTCAAAACATTAAGCATTAAACCGCACTCAAGATCGATCTCAATCTTGAGCTCACTTTATTAATACGGCCCTAATTACTGATCACAAGACTGTAGTAAAAAAGAACTAAAACATGCAGAGTAGTCAAAAAGTATACATATTTTTTGTTATTCAATTCCACAAAGTCAATGGTTTAAAATAATAAAAAATTTTTTTTTTTATTTTAGGACAAAGTGAAAATACAAAACATCGTTTAAAATAATATAAAATATTATGATAATATGTAGAGTATCAAATGTATAAAAAAAGACTGCCTTTATACGGCCAGCGGCGTAATTTTTTACTACTAATATTGATTATACAAATTCAATCCCATTTTACCAAAATTATAAAAAAGGATTTACTGAACTGTTTAAACGTTTATATTTACAGGTAACAGACATGCAAACAGTAGTTTTAACCCCGGATGCAATAGATCTCTTCCAGTCGCCTACGATGTTTAATCACATGCGACGTTTGGCGAAAGAACGTGATCATTATCTTCAAAACTGGGCTTCCTTAGTACTCAGCGAAGGGTTGTGTGAAAATGAGAACGAAAATAAAAACAAGAATCGCTCCACTCAAAACATCAATCAGAATAATGGCGAAAGTCAGCATTTAGCAGTTGAATTAGCGGATTGGAAAGCACGTTTACGAAAGCAGCGCCAAGAACTGTATGTTAAGTTCTGAACAGCAATATCGTTATAAGTAATATTATCTGATATTTTAATGTAAATGATATAATTAATTTTTACAGGGAGGAAAAATCTGAGCAGTTATCTGAATGTCGCGAAGAGTTGGAGCATACCAAATTAGTTCTAGCTAAATTACGAGCCGACAGTCAAGAGTGGTTCAACGAAGCTAGAAAAGCAGCAGCTTTTAGAGATGAAGTTGATGCTCTCAGAGAAAAAGCAGAAAGATGCGATAGGTATGCAACGAATTATAAACATTAAATAATGTGGGGTTTGAAATATTTTATCGTAAGGATTTAAACGCTTTGGGTGTTTCACATAACTAGAACTTGAAGATTGAAAGGTTTTCCACGGAACTGAAACTTGCTTTTAATTTTAAATTGAAATTATATTTTGTCATTAAGTACTGTTGAATATGATTAATAACCTTTTTTAGATTAGAGCAAGAAATTCAGCGTTACCGTGATCGTTTAGCCGATGCCGAATATTACAAGACGCGCGTGGCTGAATTACGCGAAGACAATAAAGCTCTAATGGAAACTAGAGATGCTTTGGAAGAACAATTGCAAAGAGCACGTAAGAGAGCGGAACAGTGTTTAACTCTAGAAGCAGCTATGATAAAATTAAAGAGAGAAGCAAATGATATAGCTCTGGTAGGTAAAATTTGTAACTTTAAATAATTTTAAATAACTTAAATCATACTCAAGAGCCTATTTATGATTTACAGGAAAGAGATGCTGATCAACAAAAGATTCAAGAACTCATAGAAGAAAACAATCATCTACAATACATAACAAAATCTGTTCTCAGTGAGAGTAATAATAGTAACTTAGACACTGATAATGAATGTGAGAGTACTTTAGAGTCGGGTGAGAATAGTTTATCTGAACAACTGACAAGCAACGCACAAGCTAGAGCCTTAAAACTTGAATTAGAAAATAAGAGGCTACTTTCCGCTATTGATAGTTTGAGGGAACAATCATTACTAGAAAGTAGTGATAAAGTATTAGAATTAGAAAAAGAAAAGAAAAGATTGACTTTGAAATGTGAACAGTTACAAGAAAATTGCAATAGACTTATGCTACAAAATTCTGAATTAGAAGAAGTATTTAAAAATGCTTTGGAAGAAAATCGTAAACTTCAAGATTCTTTGGATAGCCAAAAATCTTTTATTGATAGACAATCTATAGATCGAGACTCTGAAAAAAATAAATTACAAGATTTTGAAAGACATTTGGAATCTTTAACTAAAGATAAGCAAAGAATTCAAATGCTTTGCGACTCGATACAACGAAGAGCGGATGATTTAGAAAAAACATTGGATGCTAGAACTAAAGAATTAAATATCGTGAAACCTGAAGCAGATAAAGTTACCCGGTTTATTATTCAGACGGAGGAGCTCAAAACTAAGTTGACCTACAGTGAAAAAGAGACGCACAATCTACAAAGGGAAGTGAATAAATTACGAGAAGCTGTTGAGGAAAAAGATGTTAAACTTGACACTATCACCACTGATATTGAATTAAAAAATAAAGAAATCGAAAGGCTATCAAGACAGTTGGAACTGAATAATACTATGGCAGGGAGACTTCAAGATTTAGAGCAAAAAACGCAAGAATTAAAATCGCATAAAAAGGTAGATACAGAAACGATTCAAACATTACAGAAAGATTTAATAACAGAAAAAGTTAATTTTGATAAATTAAGAAATTGCATGGAAAAGCTTGGGATTAATACAGCTGATATAATATCTAAAGAATTAAATGTAGAAGAATTATTAGAAAGAATCATAACAAATACTGACCACGAAAACACAATTTCTGATATAGCAGCCAAGGCTAATTTAACTAAATTGGCTGCGTGCAATTGCGATCACACAGAAACTCAAGCATTTGATGAAAACGTTATAAATCCTCAAATAGAACAATTGTCCTCCGATTTGGCAGCATTGCAAGTTACACTTGAAAACTGTCAGGCTGAAAATGCGAAATTACAAGTAAATGTAGCTACATTAAATTCACAAAACGGTTCTTTAATATCACAACAGATGACTTTGCAGCTAGCCAATAGTCAATTAGCGGCAGAGAAAGAAGAAATTATTAAACAATTAGAGGTGTTAAAAGATAAACAGGATAATCTTTTGCGTGATCAAGTGGCTCTACAAACACTTCATGAACAATTAAACACAGAATATGAAACACTTCTAAGTGAAAAAGAACCTGTAAAAATAGCTATAAGAGATTTGAAGTTAGAAAATCGAGAATTGAAAGAAAAACTGACAGGCTACGAAAAGAAGATTACAGACATCGAAATTGAAAGAGAAAATTTAAGGATAGAATCTAGAAATTTAACAAATCTTAGAGCTGAACATTCAAAATTAAAGGAAGACTTTAGAAATCTTTTTACTGCTAGTGATAGATTGAAAACAGAGTATAGAAATATGCAAGAAGAGTATAGAAATCTTAGAACTGAAGTAGCACAACTAAAATTGAAGAATACGGAAATGTCTGGAGAAATTAACACAAAATTGGAAGTGATCACAAGTATGGAGTTAGAAATAAGTAAGACAAATCAACATTGTGAAATGTTAATTCAAATGAATAAAAGTTTAGATGCTGACAGAAGATCATTAATGGATCACGTATCTCAACTCCTTACCCAATACCATGAACTATTAGCTCACTCGTTGAAAGATAAACAACATTACCATGAAGAAGAGAAGATGTTTGCAGATAAAGTAAATGCTCTTTGTCGTCAAAAAGAAAAATTGGAAGAAAAAATTATGGAACATTACAAAAAACTCGACAATTGTACGACAAAGAGACGTGGTTTCGGTGCCTCATTTGTCAAAAGAGTTCGAAAAGCTGGTACAGATTTGATTAATAAAGTGCCTACAAGAAATAATAAGAGAATAGAAGATTCCAGCCGTTCCAAGTCACAATTGACACTCGCAGGCTCAGAGTCGGGCGAGTCAGATCCAGGAGGCCAAGACATAGAAAAGATATCTAAAATATCAGATCAAGACCAAGGTTCTTCAAATCCCAGTGCAGATTCGCCAAGACACAGTTCAGATTCTAATTTTAGCAGAAGATTTGATGATGTCATGCTGAAGAAATCGGAAAATTTAGAAATGTCTGGTTCTATTCACAGCTTAGATCCAAGATTGCCAAATGAAAGTAATTTTGTTCGTAGACTATCCACGGCGTCAATTCACAGCGGTGGTGGTGATGATGCCCTTATACGGGCTTCTCTTCGAAGAAGGCCTCATAAAGCTGTTCCACCTTCACATCGTAACAGTTTTCAAGGTTTGGAGACCGACGCGGGACTACCAGCAGGTTAGTTGTAAAATTATTTAAATATACAATCTTATCGTAATTAGCATATCTTTACGCTGATTTTACACCTATATTTTTATATTCTAGCATCTACTACGCCTTCACCAGTATTCGGCACGGCTGGTTCTCGACGAACCGTTTATTTAACTGATGACAACCCTGATGTTACCCTAAACAGCAAGCCTCAGAGTACTCCAATTAAAGAAAACCCTACTTACTTGGTTTATAATAGAATATCAACTGTCATAGGTGATGGGCCATGTCAAAGTAATGATAGACCTACTAATGAACACTCCAGACCGATGTCCGAACAGTCACGGGCGGGGGTCGACGATAACTTACCAGATCGAGAAGATCCAAACATGAGACATGACAGACGAAGTCTAAGTCGAAATGATAAACCTGACAATTCAAAGGAGTCTGCCATTTGGTACGAATATGGTTGCGTATGATATTAAAACAGGGTGTAGAAGGATTGTAATGATTCTTGATTATGAGTGATAGATGAAACAGACTGATGTGATTGCCTTGATATTGGAATGTTTTAGTGTGATTGTTTAGGGCGATATAACACATATTGGCAATAATTTAGTGATATTGCATATGCAAAATAAGTTTAGTTTCTTCATGACAGTATTAGTTGGCATTTAATTGCTGTGTCTTTATTTGGATATTTACCTATAAAATTATGTGAGTTTTTTATCTTTGTGTTTGTGATGTTTTCTATCTCTGTTTATTTGAGATTAATCCGAGTAAGTTGAGGCTATTGTTTATAATTCAAATACATATAATGTAAATAGTAATTACCTGTGTGAAATAATCAAATGTATATGTTATAAAAATCATATTGGTTTATGCTATGTGAAATATACATTAACGCCTTGCCAGTGATTATAGTATATTACTTATAACCCAGTTGGTATTATAAATTAAATATGTAGTACGTAACATATATCTTACATTATGTGATAGTTTATTTGTGACCAATATTCATATCAAAATATTTTTTGTTCATAACTATTGTTTTTTTAAATCATTTAATCAAATCATAATTTTCATAATTATAAAGATCAGTAATGTAAACTATAAAACTAAAAGTTTATGATTTATGAAATATGTAATTTTTACTAGATTAATATAATTCCAGATGCTTGTAGCAACTAAATGCATTTAATTTTTCAGTTAATGAACTATCTTGTATTAATTTTACTTTTTTGACGCTTTGTGTAAGACATAACAGAATAATATTAACTTTAATTGTCACAAAATACATAATTAAATTACAATAAAATCTTTGTTGCGATATTGCAAATTGATTTTAGTTGATGAGTACAAAGTGCATAATTTTGTAGCAGCATGAATACTTACAATTTTAAATAGTAAGAAATAGTAAGATATTTACAATAGTGTTTAAGATGGTGTGATTGTGTGACTGTAATTAACTTGTTTATACTTACAGTTCTTACTGCAGCTTAAAGTTTAGTTGACTTACATGGTATTTCTGCAATAAAATCATGATTTAGAAGATCATGCTTAGCTTGTTGTTTACATAAACAAACATAAGTTTATTATAGACTGATATAATAACAAACCCTCATTAATTTCAAAGGTCTCCTTTTTATATTTTAGCTGGTGAACTGTTACGATTTACAGTTCCTTCGAAAGTATGTGAAATACCTACGTGTATACATAAAACGAATTGCCACTATCTATATGTAACGATATAAGTGGCTAATAGTTACGCTTATTTTACCTTTTTTGTATCTGTATTTGTTAAAAATGTATAGTGCCTTGTATGTGATTTCTAATGTGAAAATACTAAAAACAATGACATTTATGACTAACAGTTGGAGGATGTTAATTAAAGGTTGGTACTATACCATGGTGCTGTTCGAATTTACCTTGTTGGGTAACTTAATGTGTATGAAATATGCGAGAGGACCGAATTCATTGTTTCTTTTTTAATTTTTGTATAATAATAGTACTTAATCACTTCTCACCGAATTAACTATATCTATAGCACATTCTTTTTTTTTAATAAAAATTTCGAAATATACAGAGGGATTCTCATTTTAATTTTATTCACCGATTTAAATAAGGCTGCGGCCAATATTTTACCTACACATACAAAAGTGTCCGAAGTTTGTTTTTCACTTCCATAGTGTAAAAAATATAGTACAATTCATATGCTCTATATCCACTGCTGTTGAAATTAATTCAATCCCATAAATAAAATCCCAGGCTCTACTAGAATTTGTCTATGTGCTTGTGCGTATTTTTAAAAGTTTGTATTATAAAACTTAAAGGTCAAATTATTCTAGAGCCAGGATCACATCACAACAAGCACACTTATCATTCCATAATCATTCATCACTCGCCTAGAGTGATGATACTGTGTCACATCCATAGACTTAGAATATTTCGCTACTATGGTCACATCTTTCCACCACATAGCATCTGCTCATAAGCCATTTCCATTTCGGTTAGGAAGTGGTGATTGACAGTTACATTGTGACATGAGGCAACCTTCTGTCTTCAGGTGCAAGGATTTTTTTAGTGACTTCAAGTAGGGAACTAGTTCTGAGATATAGTTGTCTATTTTATTTATATTTTTAGGTGGGCTGCACTACTACTACTAATTGCAACTTACTTAGAACCATGCCATTTGGCACTCGATACACTGTGTGTAGGTGGGCTGCATTTGTATCATTATAAAAAGAAAAGTTTAGGCATAAAAACAAATTTATTAGAGCTTATATGAAAAATCAACTATTTTGTTTTACATTTACACATTTATGTCAAAGTATATAACAAAGACAAGGAAAAAACACATTGAACAATAAAAAATATTAATATCAGTCAGTTTTAATAGGAAATGAGTATTAGGATAATGGTAAAAATTAATCATATAAGTAAGTGACAATAAAAAAACTTCAGTTTCTTTCACTTGAAACAGTCTAAATTATCAAGAAATACTATTTTTCACTACTAGTCATGATTGACCTATTTTCATTTAGACCAATGCAATTTTCAATTTATTTAAGATCCAACTTATGGTTAGTTTTCGAACAATATAATTGCTGGTCACTCTTTTACAAGAGGTGTATATTACGTACATATTAATCAGAACTGGATCTTTTATAAATTAAATTTGTAGTTTCAAATTATTAATAAATAAAGTATCAAAAACATCTGTAAATTTTACTTACATGTGTTATGGTTATTTTTGTATTCAGTTACATATTATTTGGAATTCTTATTATTTTGGAAATATATTTTAGGACCAAACACGAATTGGATCAATAGTGCTTAGATATAATATAATACTCTATAATATACATAGTATACATCATTTGTTTTCATGTTTGTATCATAAAAATAAATGATATGTAATCTAATGTACTAATTTTTATAACAATGGCTAATATGGTGACTATCCTATATCAAAGAGATCCATTCATATTGGTATCAGTCTTTAATTCCCACTCTAATACTGGACTTGGGTGCATGGAAACTTTGAAAGGTACTCCAGACACTACTGCTTTGCAACCAGTTACAACTTTTTGTGGCAAGTTGGAAATTGTGCACTGAAAAAAAAAACAATATTTTAAATTATGGATTTTGTACTTAATATTTTAATTTAATAAATAAACACAAAATGACACCTTTGGTTTTTTGTTATCTGTGGACATGTATCCGATACACATTGTTTTTGTTGTGTGACCCCATAACAATTCTCCTTCTCCTGTCTGTGGATTGCATATTAATGTCAAAGCACCACCCAATTTTTCCGAAATATCCCATAGGAAAGGTGATTCCAAGAAATGTTCTTTTAAACATTTATCCAAACCTAGAACAGGAGAAGTATCAAGAAGACTCTCTGCAGTATTTTTTGCTAATTGTGTTCTTATCAAATGTTCTCCACAACCAGATGTACATGATGCAATTGAAGGTTTTATTCCATCTCTGCTTGTGACAGCCCATACTCCACTGCCAAAGGATGCAGCTTGGCCTACCCTGCCCTCATGTTTTAAAGAAACTCCACCAGAACTTGCCCCGGATACTACAACTCCATTTGAATCAACACATATGGCTCCAACAGTGTCTAAAGGACTAAACTTTATGTCATTCTGAAGAGAATAACGTTTTAGCTTTCTTTTGCAATGCTTAAAATTACGAAAGGATTTTGCTGAGATCATTCTCTTATCATCAACTATATTTAAGCCCATCCTTTCAGCCCAGGATTTTGCTCCTTGACCTGTTAGAATACATGGTGGCACTCTGCCTAAAGATAAACTTTCACATTGTTTTATACAAATTTGTTTTGCCAGTGATATGGGATTCCATACATTGGAGACAGCACCACATGCACCAAAGTGTAGTGTTTGTCCATTCATGAGAGATGCATCACATTCCACTAGACCATCCCAACTCAGATTAGAACCAAAACCAGCATTTGTGAGAGGACTGTTTTCTAACTCTGAAACATAAATCATTTTTGTTTTCACTGACAATGCAGAAGATAGAAAAAGTAACTTTAATTAAGAATAAAGCTTTGTGTTTTAGTTGAACTTTAAATTTAATTTATAAATTACTTTGAAAAAAGGGAGGATATTCAATTGAAAATTAAAATATAAATCTTACACCAGTGACATATTAAACACCATGGAATCAGGAGTAGCTTTTCGAATTTCAAAAATAATTCTCTATGTATCTACTTTGAATAAAATATTTTGATTTTGGTTTTGGTTATTTAACCTACCCACAACCATTTTATCATATCACATCTGAATAATACAGTTTAGCAAATATTTAACAAGTTTTTATACAGATTGAAACTATAGACAGAGTTGAGCCCATTAACATACCAATTATAGCCTTTTCAACAGCATCAACGGCATTACCGCCTCCTTGTAGAACTTCAACAGCTCTCTTGCAAGCGGTATGGCACAATTTTTGATAATCCTTTTTCAAAGAATCACTGTGATAGCCTGCTCCTGTAGAGTTAACACAGACTCACGTATACTCACTCATTATATTTTGAAGGCACTATTTTAAATACTAAAATATACATAGACAGATAGACATTCATGTTTATCTTATTTTTAATATAACATGTATACAACAGAAAAAATGTACATGCTATTTTGTTGGTTACAATTTAATGATTAGATATTTTTGCTTACCACAATGTAAAGCTATAAAACCATTCATGTTTTATAATTACAAAAATAATAGATCCAACAAAGTACAACTATCAAACAAGTTTGTGATGTTTATATTTTCAATCTCTATTCATCCCTTATCTCGCAAATGTTCTTTATAAATAATATATAATGGCTTGTGAAAGAAACGTTACTTTTATTCTCAATCTCATGATGTTATCATTAAATTGACACAATTATATCGTACTAAATAACCGCAAAAACAATTAAATGCATTTAACGTTAGATGAAATTCACTTCACAATCTTGATAAATAAAAATTCAATGTCAGATTCAGAATGTCATAATTAAAATTAGTGACAAAGTCACTTCAACTTTGATAAAAAGATACAGAAGAGGAAAAAGAAAATAATCTCACAGATTCACACAGATCTGTCCTATACCAGACGGTATAAGATTTATCTTTTAATTTATGAATTATAAATCCGTGTAATATATACCTGTTTTTATATTGTTGTCGTGCTTAAAAAAGTGAGATACATTATATTTTGTAATTTCGAAAAAAATATTACAAACTATTATTTTAAAATGTATGTAGTTTATTTTGGCAGATGGTTTAATTTCATTTGCCCGTTCAAAGAAATTGTAGTATAAATATTGTATTTGTCTTTGGTTTAGGGATGCCACATTTTTATTTGATTCAATTATCAAAAACTCGATTCAAAGGGGCAAATGATATTAAAATATTAGTAAATAATGCTATACAGCCTGTATTATGTACATTTTGGCACATTTTATGATGATATGCAAGACAAAAAAATTAAAAATTATTTTAATCGTATTAATTTTTCCGGAGATATGCTGAATAATCTTTAATATGTTGAAATACTTTTCTAAAAAGAAGGCTCGCAAGGTTTTCATGATAAGTAGTACTTGCTGCTTAAGTACATGTGTAATCAATTCAATTTTATCTTTAGCTGTTATTATTATTATTTTTTTAATATAAAAATTAAATTTTTGTATAAAAAAAAAAAGTTAAAAAAAAAAAAAAAAAAAAAAAAAAAAAAAAAAAAAATTCAAGTATCATTTAATTAATACCATAATGAGAACCCTGGCGCGGTTTTAAGGAGGGAGGGAGGAGGGGGGGGGGGCTGATCGTAGGGGTCTTATATGCAGGCGTCCAAAATATTAAAACACGTTTTCCTATAAAAAAAGAAGACTTCCATTTGCTTTATTATACTCAGTTATTTCTCATAAGTGTTTTATGTAATTAAGTTTTTTTTTTAATTAACTATTCGTATGACCCCCCCTTCCAAAATTTCTTCAGATATGATGAATTAGTATAACAATTACAATATATCTAGCTTTCATAACTTGTAATAGTAACTGTGACGTATGAATTTAGTACTCACTTACATATTCCCAAGGATTTTAAATCTATTTTTTATTGCTGCTTTTCTACTGGGTCATCAGATTATTATCATTTTGCACGTTATATGCATTATTCTTATTATCATATAAAAGTAGCAACGAGCATGCAGCCCACCTGGTGGTAAGTGGTCACTGCCACCCATGGACATCAGTAATCATAACTAAGTTAATTACACATTTTTCGTACTTGTATTAGCCAGCACTTAGGAGGCAAGTATGTCAGAATCGTGCCATTTGGCACTCGATACTCTCAGCCTTCCCCTTTAGGGATTTGGCGTGAAGATGTGTGTGTGTATTAGCTAGCACAGCTTAATCAAAGCAATAAACGACGTTATGGAGTAATGAGGTATGAGTAGGCATGTCAATATGTTTTTTATTTTGCACAATATGTACCAATAATTATAAACTTATCATGAGACGCCCAACAAATTCTGAGATGATACATGTTTTATAAACTAAATAAGTATCTTTCTAGTAACTTGCTAAAAATATAATGCCATTTCCGGGATAAAAGTCAATTAAATATAATAACTACATAATAAAAACAAATAATAATAGAAAAATAATTAAAAGGTTCTTCATGTTACTGAACCCATCGATCAGAAAATCGAATGGCTTTGTGTCGATTGAAATATCGATTGTTCACAAGCTCGCGATCCAATGTTGCGAAAGATCGCCCATCACTACAGCGGTTTTGTCAGCAGGCTGGGTAGCAAGCAAGCGCAATCGCATTTTGTTAAATACACGTTTGTTTTCTGTTTTGTGTTTATAAAAAGCGATACATATCTTTTGAGAATGAAGTCGAAAAAGCGTCATCACGCATCGTCGGACGAGTCTGAAGAATCGAATGTGAGTGATAAAACAAGCAGTTCGTCCGATAGTGAGAGTGATGATTCTTCGGAATCAGACCACCGGTACAAGAAAAAGAGAAAACACGCCGATACCTCTGATTCTGAGAGCAATTCCGATGACCAGAAACGTTCAAAAAAACGTAAACATAAGAAAAAGAAGAAGAAGCATGGTAAAAAGAAGAGACGTTCCGATTCGGTTATTTCTTGTGACAAATTTTCGATAAATGACGATGAAACATCTACAAAAAAGAAAAAGAAGCATAAGCACAAGAATAAACGATCGCGGAATTCCTCAGCTAGCGAAGGTGACTCTCGTTGTTTATCTGTAACATTACACTTACATTCTATTAGACCAACATGGCTACATGCCAAACAATTAAACTTAATGGCATTCATTGGCAATTAAGGTATTGTTTTTACTATTCTAACATTTCCCGAAATGCTTTTTAAGTATCTTTTAAAGTTTATTAATTAATGGAAGTATCAAAGGAAAGCTATAAAATAATATAAATAAAGCTGGTTCTTCTAGTCTCTGGATCCTTACAGAGTTTGAATGCATGTCATTGTTGTTAATGTTACATGAAAATTAAAATTATTATTGGCATTAATAAAATGCCCTTAAAAGTATATAAAACACTACCAACACCCTCAGTAAAAATATCATTGGAGGACACATAAAATCTGCTCAGTCCGAAAACGAAATCTTAGGCCAGTTGTAGGACACTGAGCGGTGAAGTTAGCCAACCATGTATCAACCTTGAATATTGGTTATATTTATTTGTGTAGATGAAGATCCACCACCACGCCGCTTACATAGTGTGGTGAAGGAACGCAGAGCATCTTCCAGAGAAGGCAGTCAGCCATCACGCACATATTACCAGTAAGTTTTTTTAAATTGTGTTATCTGCTTTTTTGTAGTGTGCATACCTGCTTATTGTGACAGTTTAAATTTAAAGGTAGGTATTGTAACTACTTGGTTCTTTGTCAATATGATTCATTGTCAATTAGTTCCTAATGACTGTTTGGAGGTCTTAACTATGTGTAAACTTCGCATAATTACTTAGATTGTCTATTGTACATATCTCTTATGCACATTTTAATATAATCCATTATTTCTGCTATGTCACCCAATAAAATTCTAGTGATGTCAATTCTGTAATTTTGATTGTTTATAGAAAAGAATACCGCCGTTCCGCATCAGTTGAAGATTATGATCGTGAGCAAGAAGTGCAGAGATTTTACCGGGGCTCCAGCAAGGAGCAAAAGTATCAACAGGACAGTTACAACTACGACAGGCAACGTAATGATAGGTATGATTGATCTGACCTTATGTTAGTTTTTTTGTGTTACTTGCTTGGCTTGTCTTTGAGTATAGCAAGTATTTGCCATTGGATCTTTTTATTACAGATTATTAACAATAATAATATGCCTATAGCGGATTCCAACAGGCTAGATTTTACTTTTTCACAATACTCATCATTCAGATTGTAAATCAGTAATTAATGTGTTCTGAAATAACTATATGAGTAAAACTAGATTTATAAAACCTGGCATGGGGTCTTCTAGACAGAGTAGTCAAGTTTGCATCGAAATCTATTTAGCCGTTTTTACGTGATGCGCAGTCAAATAAACAGACAAACAGACAAAAAATCTAATAACTGATAAAACATGTTCTGTTATCGATTCTAAGTATCCCCTGCCAACTATTTTTCGAATATCTTCCATGTACAGACTTTCGACCATCTTTAGCTTTATTATATGTATAGATTTAAAAAGATGCATAGGCACACTTATGGAGTTTCTTACTAGTTCTTCTCCAATGAGAACTTCTATCATTGCAGAAGTTTTTCTGATATTCAAAAAGAATTTTAAAGAAACCAACTTTGAATAAATGAATTTTGCATTTGATTTTTGATTTTAGTCTTCAGATAATATAATGTTTACCAATAACTTTAGAATATCAGTAAATAGTTCCTAGGCATTATTTAAGATCATGATTATCAATTCCAGATTACCACCACAACGGGAGAAATTTGACAGAAACAAATTTGGGCAAAGTGGTCGATATGATAATTCCAATGTAGAACACGGTTACCGACAAAGAGAATTTGATGAGTATAAAAGGTAATATTTAAAGAATATTTCATTATTTACATTTTATTATTATTTACAAAGATATTTTTACAAAATTGAACCTGCTGATGCTTGTATGAAATTTGTTCAAATTATCTTTCAGGCCACGGTATGAAGATCGTAGACCCGAGGAGCAATACAACAAAAGACCG
>DWNR01001415.1:0-15171 GCA_018250455.1 Polygonus leo
CGTAACCGGTATAATAATAATTCCAATATCCGTATCCAATCCGTATCCGAAATTTTATATCCATAACATCCCTGGTAAAGAGGTATCACCGCCATACCTATTTCCGCAATGCAAGTTGTTAATAAATTTGTGTGTCTTATGTGTACATGCCATTCTACATAATTTCTACCACAAAAAAAATCCTAGTGTATAGGTATTTTTTATCATCAATTCTATGTTTAATCGATTGAGCGATTATAATAATTCTGTCTATTTGAACAAGTGGGTGAGATGACGCTGTGTTAATAGGGTATATGTACATAGCTGTATAGCCCTATGGATATTTGTTACTAACCGAAGTACGAAAACGTTCGTTTTATATCAGGAGTTGACAATAGATACGGGAGGGCAGGCGGGGCCACTGCCCCGGGGCCTCCACAAGGAAGGAGCCTCCACTAAACAGTATTGACATCAATAACGTATCTTTTAGTTAACGATAATTATCGTACAAATGCGATGATTATCAATTATTTTTAATCGGTACAAGAATCGTATAACTTCAAAAAAAGGAAGGTAGTTACTAGACTTGGCAGCTATCTATACTTGAATGCATCTTCGTAAAAATTATCGAAAAAAAAGGTGTTACGTCGTAAAATAATTAGGGGCCTCAGCCCCTTCTTTGCCTCAGGGCCTCCAGACCTTTAAATCCAACTCTGTCTTAAGGACTAAATATTCGGCTTTTGTCTAAATATACCTGGCAACCACGTCTGTCCAAGACCGAATTTTGTCAAGAAGGATTATGAGGGCGCCGGTGATACATCACCAGTCGAACTAGACTAATTCTATCACCTTTCAACGACTCTCGGCTATGGTATCTCTCTACAATTGGCATTTCATTTTTAGTGCTTTGCACCCTGTCACAAGGCATTAAAATATAACATAATTATAGACAATAAAATTTATTTTTGCGCGAGTTTTGCCTATCTGCATTTGACCGATTATATAAACGAACTTCTTTATTTTTAACGCCTATACTTTTAAATTAGCAAATATCCATCTAATCTCCTTTTGCAATAACAATATGCCGAGCCAAACAAATTAAAACCCAAATGAGTAAATAAAATGTAATTTAGTTCTTCTATAGCGTAGCATAGTTAATGTATTTGCTAGTATCAAGTATTTTTATAATATCAAGTTTTATTGATTTACACAATAATAAGTCACAGACACAGTCCAATCTAAGACAAGTTTAGAGGTAGCAAACGAGCATGCAGTCCACCTGATGGTATGTGGTCACTGCCGTCCATAGATATCAATAATCATCCCCGAACAATATTAATTCATACCTAAGTTTGATTACAGATGTGTTGCTACCCTTGAGAATTAAGTTTGCCTCATGTATAAGTATAGCCGCAACCACGCTTCTCCATACCGAAACACAAGAATTGCTTCACAGATAATTATGAGGGTGCTGGTGGTACCTCCAACAGGGTCAGTGCGTGGTGAATCTCCAACAGTGTCTCATATTATAATTATATTCCCCAGATGTCTCACCACGGGAGTCGCGAACGCCTTGTCACGATCTCCGACACCACAGAAGTGTTGGAGATCATCAGAGAAGAACAGACTACACCAGTCGATTCATCTATTAAACTAACAGAAAAAGAAGAAACACAGACAACTGAAGTCAAAGTCATAAAGAAAGAAAAGGATAAGACAATGGAACGTAGAGATCATATAGTATGTCCTTGTAAAAATGACGAAATTGAAAAACAGAAGCAGAGAGCCGATGATCTGGAGAAGATGCTTCATGAAAAAGAAGAAGAAATAAAAGCTGATTTCCAGCTACGTATGGACAAAGAAATAAGATTGTTAAAGGAGAGATTTGATTTTATTCTGCAGTAAGTTAAGTTATGAAAGTAATAGTAAGACTTAAAACTTATGGCTTCTTTCATAGTTTTAAAATAGCTTAAAATTTTAATTCGAAACATGTTTGAAAGTAATTGTGTTTTTCTTTTTTTGTTTATAGATGAAGTAAAAAGCCATAATTTTTTTTTTTAAAAACACAAATGTAGGTCAGAGCATTTATATGTATTTACTTTTAACATTACACCACTGTGCTATATATATATAACTTGGTCCCTTGATAAGTACCAATAATGAACATCTAAAAAAATTAAATAAAAGTCAAAAGACATTTCATTCATAGTTGTTCCTTTGTGAATCATGAACAACTCAATGATTGAATGAACGACTTTTGAATTTGATTTGCTTTAGGAACAGAAATAATCATTGCAGGAAGTATGAATCATATAATAGCCAACAGTCCAATAGTTTTTTGAGAGCCTCATTATCCAATTCTTATTCGCAGTAACGAGCAAACCCGAGCATGCTACATGTTGCGTGAAGCACACAGAGAGAGAAAAGAGAAGATAATGGCGCTACAGAGACAACTGGAGTGCAAGAACTTGGCTGGTCTGATGTTTGTTCTTGCGTCTGAGCGGCAGAAGAGCAAACTGGAAATCTTGAGGGTTACTGAACGTGAGTCCTAAGGGTCGTTCCGCTAAATTCTAAAGCATAACTGTTAAGATTCGGTACTCGCAGATGTGGATCAGGAGTTTCCGGAACATCTTCGTTTTTTCAAGTTATGGTCGTATTAGGACTTATTTACATTCACTACGAGAAAATATTCGAAGGAAATATTGTGAGATTTTTCAAAAAATAAAAGGTGTGTTAAGTCTATTACTTTACACCTTGCCGGCTTGCCGTGGCTTAAATCAATACATATCAATAGTTGGATGATGACGATTTGAATCGACCTTTATGGATTGTGAAATTAAGTTTCTTCAGTAGATTACTCATCTTCTTAATCCTCTTAATACATAAAAATCCCGATGTCACGACGTTTGTATGCTAATCAATAATCAATACGATTTGCTTTTAGAATATACTAACTATATCCGGGCTCTACAAGACTTACTTTCTGAAGGCCAAGCGCTGATCCTTCATCTGTCCAGAGGATACAAAACAGCTGCCAGGGTTAACCACGAGTGGAGACAGAAGATGCAGCAAATTATGAAACAGGTTTCCATTTATTTTGTAAATTTATGCTCCACTTGTAATATTAGATGTATTTTACGTTTTATTTTACGTTTTGTTATGTACGCCCTGTTTCTCTGCTCTTTTGCCGTGTTTGTTAGCCAAGGGGTGTTTGGAAAAAGTCACTTAGATATGGTTAACGATTCAATCTTGCTTGAGGTTTAAATATTAATTGATTTATATCTAATGTTCAATCAAATGATTGATGATGAACGGTGGTATGGTCCGGATGAAACACAGGTTAAAAGTTCGTAAGCCCGAATGACAAATCGGATCCCTTAAATTCATAGTCATGTCTATCCTGCTGTGATCGCTGTGATCAATCACAGCGCGAATCTACTACCGAATTTGTAAAGCACATTGTATCTTGAAGACCCAAACACATAAATAAATATTTGTAAACGTTTAGTTAAGTAAATACATAATATCAATATTTCGTATTGCTTTTGATCCAATCATAGGTACTTTGATTTGACAGGTGGTAGAACTCATGTAGTTCGACCGTGGAGGTACTTTCGCCACACTCATAATCCTCCGTGAAGCAATTTATTGTGTTTCGGTATGGAGAAGCGTGGTTGCCGGCTACACTAAACGCGAGGCGAACATCTTAGTCCTCATGGGTAGCAACGCATCTGTGATCAAATTTAGGTATGACTCGTACTTGAGGTTGATTACTGATGTTCATGGGCGACACTGGCCACTTACCATCAGTTGGACTGCATGCTCGTTTGCTACCATTACACAATAAAAAAAACTTCAAGTCGAATCTTCAAGATATTTAATTTTCTCAGTTCCAAAACTTCGTGTACCATTTTGCTGGCGGTACACCCGACACGAATCAGTACTTCTTCGACATGCCAGACCTCCTTAAGATTGATGCGCCCATCGTGGAAAACCCCAACGAAGATCCTTGCGAAGTTCTGGAAGAAGAAAGTCTCTTAGAAGAGGGTTAATTAATCTTTTTTCTTAATTTTTTTTATATATATACCTAGAGATAAGGCAGACGAGCTACCTGACATTTGCAGCACCGGGGGGACTGCCTATGCATCGCCGACTTTGGAGGAGAACACTTTAAAGAAGCCCATGTCAATTTATTAACAAAGGGTGTTAACGGAATCCTGATACTAAGGCTCCGCTACCTGTCCGTCTGTTTGTTACTGTATTTCTTGAACTATAATAGTTACACATGTCATCATCTTTTGAGAAAATCTTGGATTTGCTGTAGTCCGATGTTATTAGGTAATAAAATTTAGTATCATAAGGTAGTTGTAAATTTAAAAGACGTTTGAAATTATCAAAAGTAAGTATTTGCAAAAGTTTTAAAAGTCACATTTATTTTGCGACTATTCTACTACAAAACACCCTTTTTATTATTTAATTCTCAAGTGTAAGATGATTTTGCGGACCAATTCAAGTCAAGGACGACCTCTGGTCCGTGGACCACTAGTTATAAACCACTGAGTTAAATACGACAACCATATGATGTACTAAAGTATTTTTCCGATGCACGTTGTAAAATCCACGACAGGACACGATTGACAAATATGATAGGGCGTGGCATGATGCCATGTCGTATCGTGTATGTGCGGCCATAATTCCTTCCTGTCATATTATTGAATCCTGAATGTCTTTTAAAGAATCTTCTACCTAGGAATGTAAATACTACTTGCTAACAGAACCACCACGAGAGAAGACCTGGTGGGAGATGCTAGAAGGCGAGAACCGACCTTTTGTGATGTTCGGTGACATGTCAGAATTCCAGCCATCCCAACGACGAGAAGTGCTCAGAAGTATAAAAGCTCAGAAGACGGCTCCGAAGAAGTGGAAGGAATATGGTAAATTAATGGCCATTGTTTTTGGAAATGCTGATAGGCTTTTGTTTTGATTTTTAAGTTGCATTTATATAATTATAAATTGGTGAATGTTATATAAACTATTATAAGGTCAAAACCACCGGGACACCCATTTCTGCTGCGTAGCTTTTGCCAATAAATAAGCAATTTGTATTTCGATCGGACTCTTGTGATTACCGGCTACTTATATAAAGAGCAACCATTTCAGTCCTTGGAGGTTGCAATGCATCTATGTTCAACCTCCTCAATCCAATTCTATATGCGATTGTTTACATCAGATCTGTTCCTTAGCTGCAGTGCTTACCATTGGATGCAGCACAAGCTCCTTTTCTATTTTCATGATACAAAAAATATAAATCCCCCTCATAATCCCCATGTGACAATTATTGTGTTTGGGTTTGGAGAGGCGTGGTTGCCGGCTACATTTATACACGAGGCGAACATAGTCCTCAGGGGTAGCAATGCATCTATGACCAAACTGAGGTGTGATTTAATCGTCCTCGGGGATGATCAGGGGACTTACCATCAGGTGGACTGCATGCTCGTTTGCTACCTGTAAACGACAAAAAAAAAGATGGAAAGCAAAATTTTAGCATCAATAAGCTAATTTGTTATAGTTAAAATAAAACCATAGTTTTAATTACTTCTTGCAGTGTTCAACGAGATGTTCCTGAAATCGTCCTGCCCTAACGACGATATCATCAAGGACGAGTACTTCAAACACTTGCCGGTTACAGACAAGTTCGATTGCCAAGAGGGACAACGATCCAACTCTGCTGTGAGCTGAACGCTTAGGCCCTGTAGATGTCCTGTCCCTGTAGTTTCGGGATTATAGTTTCGGGAATCGTCGTAAATGCCTGAAGGCGACGGAATCCAAATGCTGCCCGGGAGGAGCCCGATAGGTCATCCCGCTAGAGGACTCTGGTGCGTTCCACTGGAGATCCCAGAGCCTCTTAAGCGCCGAGGACGGCCACCGAGGGGGTTTAGTGCTGTAAAAATCCCACATAACTCGGCGTCTCCCAAGTCGTCGGGTACCTTTTGAAGGTTTCCCCTGTTGCCGTGTAGATGTACGAGCACAAAGACAATAATCCCGTGAACAGCTCCTTATTTTTATATCTAGAAATCAGTATTTTACTTGAAATCCACTGCTAGACGTAGGTCTTTCCAGATTAACGCAATTCCAGCCCTTCTAGGTCTAGGTCCAGCCCTTCTAGATTAAACAAAAGAAGCATGGAATTTCTTTCTGAACACAACACAATAATTGAAATTAAAAAAGGCGTGCTGGCATATTGATTCCAATTTACACACATATCAAACGTAATTTAGTGTGGCGGCAATATACATACCTATTTGTAGAATATCATTGCTAAATCACTACATAGTATATAACAAAGTCGCTTCCCGTTGTTTGTCCCTATATATGCTTAGATCTTTAAAATTACCGCTCCGCATTGCATAGTTATTGCATAGCTTTTATCGCGGGCTTTGAGCGGAGCGCCCGAATCAAGAAAATTCGTAACGAAAATGTATCCTAACACATACCGCTCTGCACTCCGCATACCGGTGGTAGAAGGCGTACGAATTGGCTGACTTTCTTCGGTTAGCGTTAGCGTTGTCCTTTTAGCTTGATAGATGGCGGTGTTTTCATACAAATTATTTGATTGTATAATGTAAATAATTATAATCGGATAAGTGGATAAAAAATACTATGCAATAGCTTTACCGCGGCAGTCCCCGAGTGTCGCATTTCATTTTTTTAATAGATAGAGTGATTCAAGAGGAAGGTTTAAATGTATAATACATACATAACATAATAGAAAAACACTGATAATATTTTATATAGCAGAACAAAGTTTGCCGGGTCAGCTAGTCCTAAATATACCAGTAATTCAAGCATTTTCTTTACAGTCCGATAATGCAAGTCGCCGAGTGACTACTGCCAGTATTGATATCAGAGGAAATATGGGGTCCATATTGAAAATCATGTAAGTTTTCATTGTGTACTCGTATATATTTTAATAAATAAAATCCCATTTAACGATGTTCGTCCGTTATTCTCAAAACCACCTATTTTAATGATTTTTTCAGGTACCTATGTGATTCAGTTCAACTTGAGTGATAAAAAATTTAATCGCGGTTGATGTCCTCAACATTTTTTCCGCAAAGTTAATAAGTATATGGCAGAATAATGTTTGCCGAATCCGATAATTTGTTAGGGTACCGATATTGGATAATTTATTAGGGTAGGGTGAGATTGAGACTTTGTTGTCCGTCCGTCCGCCTGTCACGGGGCTCTATCTCTTGAACCGTTTCAGGTAGATTCTTGATTTTTTCACAGAATATGAGTTACTGCGGCCGCTACAACAACAATACCAAAAATTAAAGAAAGTTGTTCATTAAACTATTGACTCCATCTTGTTTTTCCATGTAACATTTGAAATGACCTACTTACTAGGCATATTTTTATACTTTCATTATTTTTAGAATTTGTGTTTACATAAACATTTCAAGTTCCAATCTATGTAATATCTTTAAACGAGCAATTCTTGAATATATATTCATACAGAATCGTAATCTCGGAAACGGCTCCAACGATTTTCATGAAATTTAGTATGCAAGGGTTTCGGGTGCGATAAATTGATCTACATAGCTAGATACATTTTTAGAAAACGTCGTTTTATGCGTGTTTTTTAGCAATGAAAAACGAGAAGGTAAGCTGTTCAACAACAGATGGCGCTGCTTATGTTAGAAATATCCGGTCGCCTTGCTAGTTATGGTTTAAGCCGAAGGAACAGCGGATCCATAATAGCAGCGGGCTCTGTTAGCACTTTGAGTACAGAACCTTAAAAAGTTTCTTTTAATGTTCCTTTCAGCGCGGCGTCTAACCCACAACCTATAACGAAAGCCACGCTGCTCGGCGCCAGAGACTCCATGGAGATTGCTTCTACTACTAAACTTGTAATTTTTTTCACTTTAAAAGTTACTGACTTCAACAATTACCGACTAGATGCTGGGCAAAGGCTCCGTTTTTATCGTATGAAGGTAGCAAACGAGAATGCTCTCCACGTGATGGTAAGTGGTCACTGCCGCCCATGGACATCAGTAAATCAGTAATCGTCCCCAAGTACAATTAAATCATACTCAAGTTTGATCGCAGATGCGTTGCTACACCCGAGGCCTAAGATGTTCGCCTCGTGAATAAGTACCTACCGCCATACACCCCTCCCCAAACCTTTATATATTGTTCCTTTTTAGTTCTTACGTCATCAATAATTTGGTCCCATGCAACTGATTTAATCAGTTAACTTTAGGACATGTTTTTGTTAACAATTATACCTTTGTAAGAATTTTATTCTATTATTTACTAGTAACTACTAATACTTATTAAATAATTTATCATTTGCAGCGTGAAAAACACAAGCACTCCTTCGATCATAATAAAGTAGTACTGAATATTGGTAGTCGAAAGGTGAGCAAAGATAATTTTATTATGTATACAATATATACGCCGATTTTTTTATCTTTTTTCATTCTTTTTTCAAAAAAAGTCCAAATAAAAATACACATGATATCTCAGCACACCTCACTTCACTTATAATATTTCGTGATTTTTCTGACCTTCTCTTTCCTCTGTTGAGCCTTACGTGATCAAAAAAACGATTCGTATAGGTCAGGGGTCGTCAAAGTTCGATACGGGGCCCATCTAGGGCATGCTACGCCACTGACGGATTAATTATTTTATTTTCTACGTAAAAATTGATATTTCTCTTTAAATCTTTGAAATTTGTAAACTGTTATATTTGACTATTCCGACTGAAAAGGTTACCGACCCCTGGTATAGGTTATAGAAATATCCGTATATAGAAATAAGAACATTCAGTCCACTGTGTTGAAAAAATGCGTTGTTAGACTTCAAACATCCTGAAACTTTGACTGCAATGTTCATTTAATAACCGCTACATATGTTGGCGATAGTACTGGAGTGAGGAACACAAAACGTCGACAATTTCGATTCCGATCTATTGGAATTATTGTCAAGAGTAAGAGCCCTGATTCTGAGGGCTTTGTCGACTAAGTAGGCAATCACTGCTCAATGTAAAGTGCTCGTAATATTAGGCTGTGATCTCACTAGCGATTTAGGAACATTGTTCTAACAAATTACCAGGTGGTAGAACTAGTTTAGTTCGACCGGGGAGGTGCCACCGCCACTGAATCAATTATTGTGTTTCAGTTTGGAGAGGCGTGGTTGCCGGCTAAACTTATATACGAGGCGAACATCTTAGTCCTCAGGGGTAGCAACGAGTCTGTGATCAAACTTAGGTATGATTTAATTGTACTTGGGGATGATTATGCCGATTTTGGAATTATGGGGGCGGCAGTGACCACTTACCATCAGGTGGACTAAATGCTCGTTTGCTACCTTTATACGATAAGAAAAAGAAAAAAAACAATTGCTATCTTCTGGCGATTTTGTTGTGTGCATGTGACATTGTCTCTGTGGAAATTTAGGAGGAACGCTGTTGCCGAAAAATCGCAAAAAAACTATCCAATGGGATAGCGGCCTTACTTAAAGATGGTACTTTGCCAACATTTGTCATTTCAGGCGCCGATGTTTGAAGACATTCATGATGATGACAGTGAAGAAGTTGAGTATGCACCAAAGTGAGTAGAATTTTCATTATTATATTAGGTACGATGGATAGGTACCTACACTAGATAGGTTAAGTACAATTATTTAGAGACAAAACTTTACAGCCTTACTACATTCAGCGATGGCATTAACATTTGATCAGGGTTTTTAATGTATAAAAATAGCAAATGAACATGCAGTCCACTTGATGGTCACTGGCATACCTGGATATTTGTAATCAACCCCAAGTATGACTGAATCGTACCTGAAGTTACCTAGAGATGAGTTACTACACCTGAGAACTAAGATGTTCACCTCGTTTGTTGGTATAGCCAGCAACTGCGCCTCTGCAAAACCGAAACACAAAACTTGTTTTACAGAACATTAGAACAGAGTGTGGATGGTACCTCCCCGGTCAAACTACGCGAGTTCTTCTACCTGGTACCACTATAGAGTTCATATAGCGCTGATCCTAGCGCTAATGTAAACAAAAATCAGAGCCAGTCTACCTCTCAGCGGTTTCTAGTCACCCTTACACTTTATGGAAACAATCAACAAACGCCCCGACAAATATCAAACCACCTACCAAAAGGCGCCATCAAAGTTTTAGCTTTTTCTGAAAAATGTTTGTCCTATACGACTTTTTGTTGCTCAAACCTAGAGATCCTAGAGTGATAACTATTTTCGCTCTAATACTTAATACTATATACGTTCATGGACAAAATACCCTTAATGTACTCTTAACCAACTATTTCTATTGCCATATTTCTATAGTATAAAAATGAGATATTCATTCCACAGGGATGCCGTATCGAAGGTAGAAGAAGAGGAAGAAGTGTGCAACGAATCCACGTCTGCTTTAGGGTAAAACTTTCGTATTCAGATTAAATTATTTTGCAACAATCCATACAGGCTAAGGCATGATAACGTACCTTGTGAGAAAAACAGACATAGAAGTACTTTCTAAGCCATTGTAATTACTTTTTAAAAATAATATTTAGATGGTGGCCTCTGTTGCACTCCAAAATAAAGCACCATCAAAGTATTTTCCTAATCTACTATCGGCACTCGATAAAGAATGCTTCTGGTGAGCATTTTTCCCTTGAACATGATACGTTGATTGTAAACAAAAATGCTGTAGTGAGTAGCTGTTCAAATGACCAGCTGGGTTGTCGGGAGGCGTTCACCATCGCGGGGAGAGTCCTCGTTATCACGCCTGAAGACACCTGCGCTGAGCATGCAGCTTTAATTAATCCACTCTCACCTTTCCCTTTTGGTATCTACTCTGCCTGCCGGAGAAGAGGAACATAGGCGTCTCTTAGGAGCACTCAGCTCCTTAGTGACATTACTTATTCTACTACTACCAGAGCTCGCCACAAGCTGCCCTGCCGGCTTGTAATTGTTATTAATAAATAATAATAATAATAAAATAATTTATCGCCCCATACAAACAAAAGTAAAAACAAACAATAATGACAAAAAAAATCGTTATACCATTTTTTGCCAAGAGAAAAAAATCGAAAGGGGGCAAAGGAAGTGTCAGCTTATTGCTGGCTCGAGACCTTTGTCCCCGACAGCACTGTTTTTCAGCCCTGTTATTATTATTAAACTTTCAACATGCCTAGACATCGTTGTAGTACCGTTGTCTATCTCTTTGTTTACATGTAAATATATAAAATAAGTAATAATAATAGTATATGTTGTATATGTATTTTATAGAAGCCTTCACAACGACAGTTTACACAAGGTTGCACACGTGCCAGATCAAGACCATAGGATCAATTATGAAAAGGTAATTTCATCACCAGCCATAGCCCAATAGTTAAGAATTAGGCTCCTCATAGAAAGTCCTGTCGAGTTCAAGTCACGCATCTCAATATTCCAAAATGACGTGCGTATAAAAATGTTATTATCGAATTTTACCCTAGAATTAACCACAGTTGCGTTACTACCCCTGAGGAGTAAGAGGCTTGCCTTATGATTAAAATCAGTGCGCAATCACGTCTCTCCAAAGCCAAAGCAATAGAACTGCTCTGTTTTTTTCCTGCTCCATTAAGGCAGGAGTTAGAGTTCTGCCACTCGAGATAGACTCTACCAGGTAACTAGAAAATAAACGTCAGTTTATTATCCCAGGTGTGTCCCATGGATGAATGCCAACGTTTGCAAGTGGACTCCTTCATACGCTCCCTACCGCCCTACATGAGGGCAAGCCCCTTCACCCATTTCGAGCAGACCTTTGAGGAGTACGAACCTTGTACCCCGGGTTAGTTAATCTATATAACTAGATAACTTTTAGGTTATATAAGGATAGGTTGTAATGGATAAAAATTCAAAACATTAAAAGCAAGAATAAACTAGCCAGACTGATTAATGATTGAAGTATGAAATCAGCAGAAACCGCTGGTTCTACAGAAGTAAAATATTGCATGAAGCCTTATTGCAATATTCTTTTTTTCTTGAATGATGTTCGTGTCTACTAATTTTGAGATTCCTCCCTTAAAGCGGCAAAACAAAGGACTAATGTTTGTTGAAATTAATTAAACTTGGATATTTCTGAGGTTAGGTTAGTAGAGTAATTGGTGCGAAATAAAGATTTACGTAAGACTTATGTTTGACTTTTCTTTGTCCCAATAATTTGTGAAACTTGCCATTACAACCTTTTCCGCCACATAGCAGTTGCTTGTAAACAAAATGTTTGGATAGTCTTTAAATGCTTAGTCATAAAAAGTCTTTTATACTTTTTTAGATCAGGTATAACATGCTTCTATGTCATTGACAGAACAACTGGAGATCCTGAAAAGCAGGATAGAAGAGAAGAAAAAGAAGGAGCGAGTAGACTTCGAGTTGCAAGAAGACGATCTCCTGAACGAGTGGACGCCTAGTATTGAGGGCGTGGCGGTGCAGACTTCGGAGTTGTCTGTGTCGTTGCCTCCTTGCAACTGCAGGGTCCCTGGTCCGACTCCTGCGTCGAGTACACAGAGAGTGTTCACTTGTAAGTTTGTAGAGAAAAAAGGAAATGATTTTTAGTACATTGAAATGTTCTTAACATTTCGGTTCAGTATGCAAAAACGATGGCAATTTTATTTTGGATGGCAAGGGTGTTTGTGTACAGCTTAATCCAAGTTTGGGGAGTCTCTTGGCTCGCATCCGCCATTTTACCTTAGTTGTTACCATAGTCGCTATAACACTAAATGCTAAAATTAAAAATATAAGATGATCTACTTTGTAGTAAGGTACGAAACCTATCACATGCGTGCTCGACTTACACTTGGCCGATTATTTGGACTTAGAATGTCGAAGAACAAGTTAAGGTTGGTGGAAAACTAAATTCTAGTTTCTGGGGTCACAAGACAAAAAAGAAGGAGCTAGTAGACTTGTAGTTGCAAGAAGACGACCTCCTGAACGAGTGGACGCCCAGTATCTAGGGCGTGGCGGTGCAGACTTCTGAGTTGTCTGTGTCGTTGCCTCCTTGCAACTGCAGGGTGCCTGGGCCCACTCCTGCGTCGAGCACCCAGAGAGTATTCACTTGTAAGTTTGTTTGTAGTGAAACATTAAATGAGGTTTGGTTCATTGAAATGTAAATTTTTGGGTTTAGGGTGCAAAAGAGAATTTTTTTTTTGGATGGCAAGGGGGGTTTGTGTAAAGCTAAATCCAAATTTGTGGGGTCTCTTGTTGCACATCCGCCATTTTATGTTGGTTACATTTATGTGTAGCTTGCAACAATGAGAGAATGCTACATTATCGTTTGGAGGTCGAGGGGGTTTAGTAAAGTCAAATCAAAATTTGTGGGGTCATAACCATTGTCCTGCGACAGCAAAAGAAGAGAGTAGACTTCGAGTTGTAAGTATACAAGTGCTCACATGTAAGTTTGTTGTCTTGTATCGTATAATGGTAGCAAATGAGTATGCATTCCATCTAATGATAAGTGGTCATATCGTATAAAGAAGGAGCGAGTAGACTTCGAGTTGCAAGAAGACGATCTGCTGAACGAGTGGACGCCCAGTATCGAAGGTGTAGCGGTCCAGACTTCGGAGTTGTCTGTGTCGTTGCCTCCTTGCAACTGCAGGGTCCCTGGGCCCACTCCTGCCTCGAGCACCCAGAGAGTGTTCACTTATAAGTTTGTTTTCTATCGTATAACGGTAGCAAACGAGCATGCTATCCAAATGATGATAAGATCACAGCCGCACAAGAGCATTAATAACCTTCCCTAATGCGTATCATACTGAGGTTGACAACAGATGCGTTGCTATCCTGAAGACTAAAATATTCTCCTCATGTGGAAGTATAGCCGGCCACCACGTTTCTCTTAACCGTAACACAAATAATTGGTTAACGGAAAATAACACGGTGGCGAGTACCTCCCCGGTATTGTCTCTTTATTCTCTCTGTGTTACAAAAGTTAAACCATATATTAAATGCTTCATTTTATTTTTATAAATTTGATATTTCAGTGGCAGATCTGATGCCAATGAAACAGGAACTGGACAAGATCAACCAAGAATGCTTCTATAATGAAGACATCGAGTTCAATCGATTCAAAGTTATTGGACAAGATAGCGGTGAAGATTTTGTGTGAGTATCTAACTAAATCAGTGGTAACCAATGTGGTGGTGTATTTCAAAGCCCAGATTCCAAATTACGAAATTTGTCCAGTCCAAAGTCCAAATTCCGTATTTCCAGATATTTCATTTTTCAAAGTTATATACGTACTTTTTTTCAAATTAATGATATGATGAAATGATGAAATCTATACAAAATGACTAAAGAGTTAAAAAAAACGTAAATTAAATTTATTAACCAACACATACCGTAGTGGAATTATTTCTTTTCAATGTAAGGATTGGATTAAAATGATGAACTGAGAATTAAAATGGTATTGTCGTTGAAGTCACACAACATCCACGTCGTACATATCTACTATATCTTTCCCTACGATCTATAAAGGATCTAGAGAGTAGTTTAATAAAATGTGTACAAACAGAATGTGTAAAAACAGAATTATTGCTAAGCTCCTTTTTCACTGTAGACAAAATGAAAACGAGAAGGAATTTAGAAGAAAACGCCTGCGAGACATCCATAAAGTACTGAAACAACATCCCAGTCTGTGTGAAATATTCCAAGCGAACATACGATGTTAAAAACCACAATTTTTGTAAACATTTATTTCTAAATTACATGTAACAAACTATTAAACTAATAAATATAGAATAAACAATGAGTTTTATTGCTACATAATAAATAACTACAAAAATTTCTCCATAAATTGAGAAAACTGGATCAATACAAACATACACGTATCATTATTACGACAATATAATATTACTTATAATCCATAATCATTATACAGACAACGAAAGGACAAAGTTACATCAAAGGTTTATACTTTATATAACACAATGTTACAATATTTTTCATTTTCTATTTTCTCTGCCTTCTCAAACTTCCATACGAAAATCACAATTATATCATTAAAAAGTCATAAACAGTTTAATATGTCCAATTGCTTATAGATTACTTACAAATCAGTTCTGATTCACGACATTAGTTTCAGGCACAAAGTTTAAGGGACTCACAATTTCCTTAATCTCCTTTTGAATAGTATCTTCTATT
>DWNR01001416.1:0-15168 GCA_018250455.1 Polygonus leo
ACTAAGATGTTCGCCTCGCGTTTAAGTATAGCCGGCAACCACGCCTCTCCAAACCAAAACACAATAAATTGCTTCACAACAAATAATTTGCGTGGCGGTGGTACCTCCCCGGTCCTACTACATGAGTTCTACCACCTGGCATTCGTATGAAGGTAAAGGAAAGGAAATCTAAAGGAAAATTTAAACTGGGAACAAATGTATTTTTACTTTTAAATACTTTTAAATCAAATATTTCAACATAAACTATAGCTAACCAGCGTTTTCTTATTTTTCTAAAAATTTCAGATTAATTTGTTAAAATAACAGCTAGTATAGTAATGTAAGCTAATTAATGTCATATTGACTCAATTCCATTTCATTTATTCTGTTTCAAATATTTGTCCATAGTTTAAAGAATGTGGCAACCCTAAGTTAACCCCCATAGAGACGAGAGCACATTAGATGTGGTATTAATTTTCCCCGGCGCCTTATTACTTATTTCATTACTACTAATCGAGCGAAATGAACCTAATAAATAAATAATCGGCCAAGTACGAGTTGGACTCGCACAAGGATTCTATACCACCCTCAGGCTTCTTATAACATTCCACTTATTTCCAGGTGATATAACTCATGTAGTCCGACCGGGGAGGTGCCGCCACCACCCTCATAATCCTCCGTAAAGCAATTTATTGTGTTTCGGTTTAGAGAGGCGTGGTTGCCGGCTGAAAATGCCTGGATTTTGTGTGGCGGCACCATTAAATAGCTTTTTTATTATTTTTAGTTTTTATTGTTATAACAGACATATGAATACCCATTTGTAAAAAATCACGTGTCACATCAATCTACCTATTACAGTTCAAGAGATAAAGATTTGTGCCAAAAAAACGCGGACGGACGGCCGGATTCACAGCGAAGTCCCAGTAATAGGGTACCAGAACACGACCTTTTATAAATTAATAGTGATAATAAGTCATATAGTGACCATTTATCTTCAGGTGGACTAAAGGCTATTTTGCTATCTCTATGCGATATATTTAGCTTGTACATGTAATGTACCTAATGAATCTTATGTTATCAAACGCTGCAATGATTTTGCCGCCAACATCATTACGAATATCAGTCCGCGGAACGGAATACGAATTTAAGTGTGCCATAAATGTATCGGTTGTACGTAATGTTTTACCACACGGGAAAGACCGTATTTACACCAGTATGGTTATCGGTTAATGTTCGATGTACGATATTTTAAATTAAGTTTTGATCACATCTATACAAATAAATAAAATTGGAGTATCTGTTTGTAATATAAAAATAATTGCTTTTTACTAAATGCCTATGTATGTATACATGGTACATATACCAAAATAACATTTTTTACCATTTTATAATTAACTAGCTGTGCCCGCGACTCCGCCCGCGTCGAATTCGGTCCGCGTTCATATTATATTATATAATTCTGAAATAAAAGTAGCCTAAGTTACTACTCCATTAGCTATCTGCCAGTGAAAGTCCCGTCATAATCGGTCCAGACGTTCCAGAGGTTAGTTTCAAACGCTACAATAGTTTTCCCGCCAACATCATTACGACCATCACTCTGCGGAACGGAACACGAATTTAAGTGCGCCATAAATGTATCGGTTCCACGTAATGTTTAATCAAACGGGAACGACCGTGTTTACACCGGTATGGTTATCGCTTAACGTTCGATGTACGATATTTTTAATGAGGATTTGATTTCACTTATTATAGATACCTGATCCATAGTACATTTATAATATTTTATATTCTTTACTGTGCTAGAGGGCCTAGATAGATGTTGTCATATGTATAAAAAAATTAAAGCTGAGTCGCCTGTTGGGTCCAAAACACTACATTTACTAGTTGAATTCAATTACGCATGTGCGTATGCGTAAAATCGGCTTAGAAGTTTCAAAGATTAGTATGAATGAACATCGTAACAGCAATTTATGTATTAGGATAGACAGATAACAAATTTGCTGGCCTTCCGCCTGATAGTAAGTGCTCACTGTCTTCAATGGACATTTTAATCAACCCCAAGTATAATTAAATCGTATATAAGGTTGATTACTTCTGCACTGCAATCTCTAATGACTAAATTACACCATCGAACATCTTAGTCATCAGGTGCAGCAACGCATTTATGGTATCAATATGTTATGAAATTTTCCCGCCAACATCATTAAAAATGTCACACCGCAGAACGGAACATGAATTTAAATGTGCCACAAATGTATCGATTCCACGTAATGTTTAATCAAACGGGAACGGCCGTGTTTACAGCGGTATGAATATTGGTTAATGGTCGATGTACGATGTGTTTAATTAAGATTTGATTACGTTTAACACGAGAATCTGTTACGGACTTTTTATAATACATTCAACACGAGATATACAAATATACAAGTAAATTAATTAGTCTTTTGAACGTAAAAATATTATGCAATTACGCCGCAAGGAATAATTCCATTTGCGTGTAACTTGCCCAAGTTCAAATATTTATGAAAAAAATGAGTCGCCCTCTATACTAAATTTTCGACAGTCCCTAGTATATTTTCGACGGACAGGGTCAAATAATTATGAAAAAAATGGAACCGCCTCAGCTTTATACTAAAATCGGTCGTTAATAATGGAAATTTCGGTGAAATTAAATAAAAAAAGAAAAAAACAACTAATACGGGATTCTCTAGTTTTTTGAAATTACTGATTTCAGAAAAAATGATGTTAGAACCGTGCCATTTGGCACTCGATACTCTCTGCCTACCCCGTTAGGGATTTGGCGTGAAGATATGTATGTATGTATGTACTGATTTCAGACGTGTTTGTATATTTAATTTGCATTTACTTGTTTATCTATTTCATACTATATCGTTGCTATACATGCTATTATTGCTATATACACTATCGTTCCTGTGCTCAAAAGAAAGTTTATCCTAAATACATACCGTTTCGCGCCATGTTTGTAATCAAACACGATCGTGTTTACAACGACGTTTTAATTGGATTCTAATATCGTCCTTATTGGAACGAAGTTCCATTTCGCACGTTTTACTGCTATTGCCAGGTACCTACATCTAAATTCAAATATAATATATCGCCTGATCTAACATATTATATGCCTGGTATATATTCAGAACTCAAGGAAAATATTTATGAAAAAAAATAATACCTCCCTAGATACTACATTTTCGGCAGTCCCTGGTGTATCTTTGACGATCTAGGACAAACAATGACGAAAAAAAATGGAACCGCCTCAGCTCCATACTAAAATCGGTCGATAATTAACGAAAATTTCGGTGAAATTAAATAAAAAAAGAAAAAACAACTAATACGGGATTCTTTTGTTTTTTGAAATTACTGATTTCAGACGTGTTTGTATCATTAATTTATTTGTTTATTTGTTTATCTATTTTATACTATATCGTTGCTATACATGCTATTATTGCTATATACACTATCGTTCCTGTACTCAAAAGAAAGTTTATCCTAAATACACACCGTTTCGCGCCATGTTTGTAATCAAACACGATCGTGTTTACAACGCTTTGTGTAACTTCGCTGTAGCGAACGACGTTTTAATTGGATTCTAATATCGTCCTTTTTGGGAAGAAGTTCCATTTCGCACGTTTTACTCCTGTTGCCAACCTATTGTACAACTGAATCGCCCGGGACGGTACAATAAAATAGATTTTTGCTGCGTCAAACAGTTGCCAAGTGAATTTTCGGCTCTCACAAGGCGGTGGACCCTTTTCAGCCTCTCCCATTTTCTGGTTTTAAGGTTTACGGGCCCATAGGGTAAAAAAAGGATCCTATTGCTGAAACCTCGCTGTCCGCCCGTCTGTCTGCCACAAGGTTATACGTATACCTTCCACATTTTCAAAATAATGTATTCCTATAGCTATTTTTTCTAGAACTATGTATCAAACTACCTCACATTCCATTTGGTAACAACACCATCTATTAGCACGGAACCCTCAGTGGACGAGTCCAATATATGATCGATTTTTTATTAGCAATTTTCCTTCCAATGAGAAAAGTGTAGTTGCCGGCCGAACTTATATACAATAAAGCGACCTGGCAATTAACTGTGGCCCAACTCTAATAGGACTTACCCTACCTGAGGATCATATTTTTATCATATAATGGTAGCAAACGAGCATGCAGTCCACCTGATGGTAACTGGTTAATGCCGCCCATGGACATAAGTAATCATCCTCAAGTACGATAAAATCATAAGTTTGATCACAGATGCGTTGCTACCCCTATATTCGCCTCGTGTAATAATAAACCCGGCAGCCACGGCTTCAACAATGCTCCCAAATCGCCGTAATTCCCTATTTCAATTTACATTCTACGAATATTGTGATCAGAATTCAATTTTCGTTTCCAGAAACTGCCGATATCAAAGTAGCAGGATGTTATCGTTTGATCAAATTTGGAAAACAGTTTTGATTGCAGTCCAAAGCGTTTGTACACACTCTTAGGATGCGATATGAAATCTAAATTTGTTTGAGTTCACAGAATGTATTTTTATTTTTCCAAACATTAAAAGACATATGTTGTCTCTTTTCGAAAAGTATTTAGCAATTTAAAAAAAATCACTAGGACTAAATTTATACCGGTTTTTAACCTACTTCAAAAAAGGTGGCAAACGAGCATGCTGCCCACCTGATGATAAGTGGTCACTGCCGCCTGCTATTTAAAATTAAATTGTCCTATGACACATCAGCCAAAATTACATCACACACGGGGTAGTGCTGAACCTTCCGTCGGGCAACTATTTAAGCGACCATGTATAGATGTATTTTGCTATATTACATAAACATCACTTTAAATGACTGAAACATCGGTGATGTTAAACTTCAGATGAACGCACGTGACGTAACGCGCAGCGTTATACTGACGGTTCGGTTTCGGTGCATAATGAGTATGCTTCCAATCAATAATTAAATTTTTATTGCAATCTACATATGTGTCACGACAATAAGCGTGAATATTATTGATATATTACAGACTAGCTTCCGCCCGCGACTCCGTCCGCGCGGATGTCGGTCTTCGCGTGGATGGTTTATTATTTTTCTACGTATTTTTCCAGGATAAAAAGTATCCCATTTTATGCCCAGGATAATAAGGTATAATTATACCAAGTTTCATCGAAATCGAACCGTTAGTTTTCACGTGATGCCTGAACATACAGACAGACAGACAGACAGACAGACAGACAAAAATTTTTTAAATCACATATTTGGGTTTGGTATCGATCCAGTAACACCCCCTGCTATTTAATTTTTCAATATTTTCAATGTACAGAATTGACCCTTCTACAGATTTATTATATGTACAGATATAATGCAGCTCTTATCACACTTACACGAGTCAGGGGCGTGTACTGCTAATAATACGAGTGGGTACAAACTGCAGCTTTTCCCGTCATTTGACTCAATTTGCATTATTTCTTTACTATCATATCTTGGTTAAATTTGCGGATATACAGTATACTATGTATATTATGTAGTTCTTATCACACTGACACGAGACTCGGGCATGTAAAGCAGTAATGCTAGTGGGTGGTACAACTGTTGTTATTTCCCGTCATTTGTCTCAATTTGCACAAACGAGTGTCCTTTTCTGTCTTGATTGATTTCGAGGACGTATTGCGTTCAAATCAAAGATAAGTCTTTAAAGATAATATGGTGAATGTATAATGAATATTATGAATATCATGCAGTTCTTATCCCAGTTACACGAGTTACGAACAAATACTGCTAGTAATGCGAGAGGGTAGTACAAACCCATAATTTGTCCAAATTTTTACTTGTTCTTTTTAATTCGCTTTCCTGATCGATTCGACGGACTTATTGCGATCCAAAGAGATAAGACTGTAAGTTATAGTAGATGTATAATATCGTACTAATATTATAAAGACGAAAGTTTGTAAGTATTCATGATTGTTACTCTTTCACATAAAAACCACTGAATGAATTTAAATGAAAATTTTCAATAATATAGCTTATACATACAATTTTTCCATATATTTTTTTAAGGCAAAACAACGTTTGCGGGGCTAGCTAGCAGCTAGTATATTATACAGTTCTTATAACAGTTACACGAGGCACGCTCGTGTTTAGCTAGTAATGCGAGTGGGTGGTACAAACTGCAGATATTTCCCGTCATTTGTCTCAATTTGCACGAGCGAATGTCCTTTCTAGACCTGATTGATTTTGCGGACTTATCGCGATCAAAGCAAAATATAAAAGAAAGAGAGATAAACAATGCTGGTGGAAATGGGTGTGGCAGTGACAACATCTCGTGTGAAGATACTCTCTATCTTTAAATTAATCCTAGACCACCACCTTTTATCGTGTAAAGGTAGCAAACGAGCATGCAGTCCACCTGATAGTAAGTAATCACTATCGCCCATGGAGGTCAGTAATTATACCCAAGTACGATTGAATCATACCTGAATTTGGTCACAAATGCATAGCTAGCCCTGAGGACTAAGAGATCGCCTCGTGTATAAGTATAGCCGGCAATCACGCCTCTCCAAACCGAAACACAGTAATTGCTTCACGGAGGATAATAAGAGTGGCGATGGTACCTCAACAGTCGACTACACGACATCTACCACCATCATAGATTTCCACTTACCATGAGACTGCATACTTTTGCTACTTTCCATACTACTACTAATACCATGCCACTCGTGTCTATTATTTCAATCATAATAGAGTTCTAACATAAAATTAAAATATTTAATTGCTTTTCAAATGAGCATAACAGTAATAATACTGATAGTTAATACCAATGGATTATTTACGATCAATAAAAGTTGGAGAGGCATCGCGCATTGATACTTTGAAATTGAAACCTATTGAAAACTTGAACATACCGGTTGGTAGAAGCATATTTTAGGTTATTTTGAATTAAATGTACGAATAAAATTATTTAATACTAGCATTTGCTTGTAACTGTATCATTAGTATCTACTGTATCATTCAAAAAAGAGAGGAGGCGTGGTCTGGTCATACATAAAAAAAAAACACGATGAAAATAGAATATCTGGGATTGATTCTAGGTGACCATGAAGGGGAGCGCATGCTTCTTCTATGTTATAAACATGTACTGAAATTTATATCCCGAGATCAAAAACTTTAGGTTAATAAACTATGAAACTAGCAATATTTTTAACTCATTCGTCGCGCGTATATTTCACAACTCGAATATTAGGCGATTAGTGTGTGATGAACGCCTATCGCTTATAATCGGATTAGTATCAAGACATTAGTATCGATGTTAGATGTTGAATTGAATGTCACTGTCATGAAAAATCACTACTAACTAATAAAAATGATTACTACGTTACTTATTAAGTCTGCAGATAGTAGCGGTAGACTACAGTCAGCATATTGGGCACCCTTATAATCCTCCGTGAAGTAATTCTTGTGTTTCGATTTGGAGAGCCGGTTGCCGGGTATACTTATTCACTCCTATACACTATTACAGAGTCCTCAGGGGTAGCAACGCATCTGTGATCAAACTTAAGTATGATTTAATATTTAATTGTACTTGGGGATGATTACTGATGTACATGTGCGGCAGTGACTTACCATCAGGTGGACTGCATGCTCGTTTGCTACCTTTATACAATAAAAAAAACCCTGGGTTCAACCGTCAAAAACTTAAGTTATACGATGTTATACGCTGAAACTAGCAATAATGTAAGCTCATTCGTTGCGCGCATTAAGTCATAACCCGAAGAGCGATTACCGTCTGATGCACGCTTATCGCCTCTAATCGGATTAGTATTGAGATGTTGAGTCGAATCTCACTTTCGTGTAAAATTGTTTCTAAGTAGTCAATCAACGTTCGGAATAGGGTTGCCAGATGTTCGAACTTCGTGGGTCGTCCTGACTTACTTGGTTAGGGAGAATTGTTAGTCGGGACGTCCAATGTCCCAGTATTTACAAATTAAACTAAATGTTGATTTAACTTGTTAAAATATTTAACTTTAATGAAAAAAATATGAAAAATTTTACGAGTCGTTAAATACTTGTTTTTTTTTTTATTGTCATTGTGTTTTGTGGATAATCATATAGTCACACGAGTCCTCAGGGGTAGCAAGTTCTTACATTTGAGGTCGATTACAAGTGTCCATGCAAGGTCTATGCGTCCTTCGCTATATGTATACCATAAAAATATTCAGATCAAACGTCAAATGGAAAACTCATTTCATTTACAATGACCTCAGTAATTTTCTAAGCTCTTATAGCATATTAAGTCCTATAGCGATTATCGTCTGATGCGCGCTTATCGCCTCTAATCGGATTAGTATTGAGATGTTGAGTCGAATCTCACTTTCGTGTAAAATTGTTTCTAAGTAATCAATTAACATTCTTAATAGGGGTGCCAGATGGTCGAACTTCGAAGGACGTACTGATTTTTAATGTTTGCTTTCATTGCTTATTATCCTTTGGTCGAAACACCCAAAGATATTTAAAAAAATGCAAAATAAATTTTGTGCAAAATAGAAATACTTCTATATAACGATATACACTGCGATTATGACGAAAGATGATTTAATGTTGTCAAGTCAATTTAATTATTTATTAATGTTATCGAATATATACTCAATAGACTGCAGGTACATATTATTATACTCAATTTGCCTGGGAAATATAATATCGTATTTTCAGATTTTTTCTTAAAATTAATAAAAGATCTGAAGAAGATTATACGCACTTGAATTGTTTCCAACTATACATAGTTTTCAAATCTACGTAACACAACGCAAGCAATCTTATTCGATTCAAGTGGACTTAGGAAGTTTGTTCAAGTTTTTATCGATTTAAGACTTTTTATTTCACAATAACCAAAACAAAACCCACACTTTTGGTCCCGATATGCACCTAACATCTGGTAACTCTACCTTCGAATGATATGGTACGTGCCGCAATGGCGATAGGGAAATAAAATTTATGACGTGATATGTTTTCATCATTATTATTTGAGATATAATGATAGCTTATGGGTTATTTAATACGCGTGATAGATATTATTCAGTTGGATACTGAATATAAATTTGATTTATGACATGAACCGTCACTGTCGTGCCCCTCCGTGAAGCAAATCTTGTGTCTCTGTTTTAGTTTTGGAGAGGAGTGTTGGCAGCTATACTTACACACGAGGGAAATATCGTAGTCCTCAGGGGTAGCAGCGCATTTGTGTATTAAGTACTATTAATTTTTACTTGTACTTGGGACAAATGTCCGTGGGAGGTAGTGAACACTGACTATTGTTTAAACATTATAAAATAAATAAATATTGACCTGTGACCTGTAGTATAGTGACCTAATCAAAAAATCGTAAGACGGAGGAAGAGTAGACCGCCGGCGCGGCCTAGGAGAGGAAGTATCCCCCTCGTTTAGGTATAAGTTTTCACTTCTGCCGTCACTCCCGGAGTGCAACCCGTCGTTTTTTTTTCGAATTAAGGGAAATAACGAGAATGTAGTCCACTTGACGGTAAGTGGTCATTGCCGCCCATGAACAGTAGCAATAATCACCAAGTACTATTGAATCGTACCTGAGGTTGATCACAGATGCCTTGCCAGATGATCAGAGGTATCTGAGGACTAAGATATTCGCCTATCAGGCCCAACTCGTTAGTATAGCCGGCAACCACACCTCTCTAAACCAAATCGCGATAATTGCTTCACGGAAGATTATGAGGTTGGCGGTGGTATCTTCCCGGTCGAACTATACAAGTTTTACCACTAAGCATCTACCATGCATTCGTCTTGCGTGTGTCATGGACACACACAAGTCGATTGCACAATCTATCGGACCCAGAATAAAAATCTAAATTCATTATTTATATTTCTGTCGGGAAATCAAACTTAGACCTTCAACGCGACAGACAAAAATGGTGACCACTGCGCTACAGGGGTTAAATGTTAAAAACTAGTTGCACTACTTAAAAAGATACTTTTGATTTTGATTTATGAGTATCTTTAACATGAGATATACTTTGGTCTATGTGGCTTGCCTTTTGGGGTAACTGGGTCCAGCTGTTCTATGCCTTATGAATGGTACCGAGGCGCGGCGCATTCCTCGCGCGGCCTTGCGACGAGGGCGCATACCAAAGCTCGCTCGCGCTTTAGCGAGCTTATGTCAAAATATAGACAGTACTGTGATAGACTGCAAAGCAAATTTATTAGCAAGAACAAGAATGTGCTTTAAAGCGCTGTCGTGGAACGAATACTGTAAGTACCACGGGATAAAAGTATTTGTTATCTACACAATAAGCTCTAGTTCATTGTGAGCTATAGAAATCGTATAGCTTGAACAATAGTTAAGCATGATATGATTAAAAAATGATGTTCATGGCGAAAATTGCGCATAAAATCTTGTAAATAATTGCAGTTTTTTAAGAGTAAACTGTGCCACCACTGTTAATTGGTAACGCGTTGTAGGTCTGTAATATTTATTAAATTCTTAGATATTTCATTTCTGTATGTTATCAAATATCTATGTACACGATAAGATTGAAATCTTGATCGACGTCCACTAAATTTCGGATTGCAGAATTGAGACAGCATTCTTGAGTAATAAACATTTCATCGGTACCATTAAAGACTAACGTATGACTGTGATTAAATTTCAATTTCAAATACATTTCGCTCGCATGCAAGCGATGTCTATTGGGAGCCATAACTCTTGCGAGCCCATACATGTGTCGTTTCGAAAAAACTTGATGAATTACGGACAATCAAGATAATGTGGGCTTCCACGTCAGTTGGCCGTTCCCTATTGAATGTAAATCGTGGGGCGAAGGTTCGTTAATTTAGCTTCGGGTCATCAACCGACGTCGCAGAAAAGTTCGTCGCTCGAAAAAGGAGCAAAACAATCGTATACGACACAGGTGCGCGCGCGCTGCCATTGTGCCGTGCCACTAACCGTGAAGGCTCTGCGGGCGTGTGGCGCACGTGGCTAGGGATGTGACCGATTTATCGATAGCGGTGGCAATGAATATAATAATCGGCTACGTGCGAATCGGACTCGCTAACAACATGTTCTGTAGCTAGATGGCATTGTAATCAAATAAAATGTCGTTTTATCTATACGAAATTCTTTGATTTGTTCAAAAGAACTTTAAAAGTGTATAAAAATTCTTTGAAACTAGATATAATGTGTTAATAGTATTTGGAATTATAAATAATTTATTTATAACTATTATTATAACATACTTTTAGAGGTAAGTTTATTAATAATTTACATTTTTTGATTGTAATCGTACTACATCGATACTTATTTTTCAAAATTCAAAACTGTGATTTCAGAGGAACAATTTCATGATAAAACTTCAGTTCTATGTATCTTTGCTCTTGACAGCCTTACTGTTATTTTTTTTATTTAAACCAGATTAATATTATTATTTAATTTGATAACAGGTCTATTACTTTAAGATTTTTGAATTTGAATAATGGTTTGAATAATTAACTGGTGGTCGTCTCAGCACATTTTCACTGGAGTTGATATAATGAGTTATCAAATAACAATATATATCGATTAATGCTCAAGCGATATATCGATAAAACATAATAAAGAAGGTAACAATATCGAAATTGTAAAAAAATCGATATATCGATAAATCCTCACGCGCTCAGTCTAAACGAGTTTCGGACGATGCTTCGTGGGTCGATCGGTCGGTCCATCCGATCTCCGTACCAAACTACGAAGAACCAAACTAGTCGCAAGCGAGCTTCTATTAGACGTGTGTCTGACTGTGACCGTTTTAATACCAATACGCTGTAAGTTCTTAGCCTGTATTTCAAAATCTTGCCCCATAGTTATGTGCAACAACTTCATCACAAACATTTTTTATTTGTATATGTTTATGTTCTAAGTGGTCATTTACATAGAAATTGTAACAAAATCAATATTAGTTTTAAATTTGCTCATAGTTATATATATTTTGTAAAATCGGTATTTAACTTTTTTAATTGTTAATATAGCTGCTGGTAATCTAAGGTCTTTACTTAAGTTGTCAATGAGTGATATATTTTTTTTTACATTTGACAAAATTAATATCGATAAAACAAGCAAATAATCGTTATAACAAAAGATCGATATATCGATAAATTCTCACGCGCCCAGTCGAAACGAGTTTCGGACGATGCTTCGTGGGTCGGTCGGTCGGTCCATCCAAGCTCCGTACCAAGCTACGAAGAACCAAACTCCAAACTAGTCGCAAGCGAGCTTTCGTGCTGATCAGACGTGTTGCAGTGTTGTTACACAAGTGTTCGCGTGTGTGATTGATTGTTTTGTTGTGTTGTGTCGTGTGGTGGCTGTGTGACTGACCGTGACCAGGAGGTAGTGTGGTATGCATCTTTGTCACGACTTCTTAGTTTATAATCTTGTTGTGAGATTCGAATTGAACCCCATTTTTATGAGCGAAAGGAAGTTGGCGCTCGTTAAGTTTGAGTATTTCATTGTTTTTTACAATTAAGCTGTAAGTAGGTACTTAATTTAATTTTGAATTTGAAATAGTTGCCAAAGAGTTAAATGGAACGATTCCATAATTGCATTTACGAGTTGCAAGTATTTTAATACGTTGTTATGTTGTTTTTTAATTCTACGCGGCAATTGTATGAACTTATATTTATGTGATCCATTCTTTCACCAACTTAGGTAGGTAATATATTATTGGATTATAAATAATTTTGTAACCAACATAAAAGTCAATTAAGCATTGAGCTTTCTTGAATAATGCCGGCACACACAAATTTAGGCATGATTTTCACGGGATCCTAAAAAAATATTTATTTTTAGTAGTAACATAAAGTTCTTTACCTCATTTCAAAATTCCCCTAACTTACTTATTTAGCCAAAAACAATCATATCAATGTTACTCTATTGAAAAAATACATCCATAGCATTAATTTTGCATGTAGAGTTTAAAGATTAAATGTAGAGAAAGGGCTATGAAGAGGCTAGAAACAGAGGCTGCGCAGGCGCCGGAATGTAGCGCTTTACGATAAACTAGTTATGGAATGTGTAGGTCATGCCTATCATTTGATACCAGATATCATTTATCGTGAGATTTCATTATAGGAAGGCTTATGAGCTTATAAATTATAAGCCTAGTTTATAATGAAAGATTTATCAAAGGTTGTAATTTATGTATTTTATAAAACCAACTTTTCCCACTTTTGGAATATGGGTATTTGTTTTCGAAACAAAAAGGTCTTGGGAATAAAAAGGTTTTAGGAATAAGAATGTGGTCTACATGAACACATTCTACCATACATTTCCAAAAAGCAAGTTATTATTTAATTTTTAATACACACTAGGGATTTGATCCTTGAACCTTTCGTATAAAAATATGAATCTAAACCAGCCCTGCTTGCTACAAATATATAATAAGCAGTAAGCCTATAAGCAAATAATAAAGCAGCTTCATACATGAAATAGCTCCATAATTTAATTTAATCATTAGATGTAGAGCATTTATGGTGAATACGCTAACCACTACTACTGTAGACAAAGTATTCCATGAAAGGCTCATAATATAAATTTCTAGGAATGAATGGTCGCTGGGTGGCGGGTTGCAGCTTGAACTAAAGAAACTATAAAACGATCGCCCTAAGTCTTAATGCTAAAGTCATAAAATTCATTGTTTATGTCTAAATGTTTTTAATAACTATAGTTACAATATCTAATGTGACACCGTAATATTAGTTGTATTTTGATATTCAATTATTAGCTTTTAGAACATGACATTGTGATTAACAATTATAAGAATACTAGCTGACCCAGCAAACGTTGTACTGTTGTAAAAATATTTTAAAAAAAATTTGAGGTGTACCTTATCACCTATCGGATCGAATTGTGAATCTAACCCATTCTCGAATCAACCTCACACAAAAAATCATAAAAATCGGTCCAGGCGTTTAGAAGGAGTTCAATGACTGACACACGGACACAAGAAATATATAAGAATACATATTGCATTTGAATATTTTCATGATATGAATATTTTCATGCCAGGTGTAATCCTCCGTGAAGCAGTTTATTGTGTTTCGGTATGGAGAGGCGTGGTTGCCAGCTATACTTAAACGCAAGGCAAACATCTTAGTCCTCAGGGGTAGCAACGCATCTGTGATCAAACTTAGGTATGACTCAATCGTACTTGAGGATGATTACTGATGTCCATGGATGTCCATGTCCACTTACCCTCAGGTGGACTGCATGCTCGTTTGCTACCTTTACACAATAAAAAAATGATAATTCTATAAGTACCTTGTTTAAAATACATATTTTATACCTATCGCATGATTTACAGGTCCTACCTACCTACCTATTTTCAAATAAAATTATTGTTATCGTTAAGTCACTGCAATAATAAATAGTTATAAGGTATATTGACTTTAAACCATAAAAAACAGAAGTGCTACCTGCTTCATTAATTTTTAAAACCCGTAATCTCAAATATGGTTCGTTATAAATGAACAATAGAATGTTGGCTTTGGTTACCTGTTTTTTACATAAAATGTAGGTAAGTGGAGTATATTATTTTTTTTAATTCCCCAAAAAAGGCCTCAAAGACCAAAATCAGTGATTTAGTATTTATGACGTGCTCACAATTGGATGTGAAAAGAATAAATCGACTAGTAATAAATAAATATATATACATATTAATGTACTCTTATAATCCTCCGTAAAGCAATTTATTGTGTTTCGGTTTCGAGAGCCTTGGTTGCCGGCTATACATAAACACGAGGCGAACATCTTAGTCCTCAAGGGTAGCAACGCATTTGGCAACCTCAGATTCAATCGTACTCAAGGATGTCCATGGAAGTGACCACCGACCATCATGTGGACTGCATGCTCGTTTCCTACCTTTATATGTTAAAAAATATGGGGCTCGTAACTATACGAGACCAAAATTATAAACAATAAATAGAAATATTTGAATATTATTAGTTGTTATTTGTGTTTTGTTTGCACGTAATAGACAAAATGTGTTACAATAAATATATTTATATTCTTAGGTTACTAAAGGGACCGCCTACATACACACACACACACACACACACCTTATACACTCATAGCCCCACACTAGGATTCCCTGTGTCGTGGGTGCCATGGACACACACAAGACGCACAAAC
>DWNR01001417.1:0-15161 GCA_018250455.1 Polygonus leo
ATGAGTCACTACTTCGAAAGGTTTTACTATGTAAAAATCACTTAGTAGGTACCCAATGTCACATATGACTAACAAAAGATGTAGATTAAATTTTTATTACTAGACTTGGCGTAGAAAGATATTCACACATAGAGTTTTCTAATTAACTTTCTTTCAGGGCGTCTAAATGCATTTTTTATCGTATTAAGGTATCATACGAGCATGCAGTCCACCTGATAACCACTGCCCATGGACGTCAGTAATCATCCCTATGTACGATTAAATCATACATATGCGTTGCTACCCCTGAGGATTAGGATGTTCGCCTCGCGTGAACGTATAGCCGGCAACCATCTAGCCGGCATCTAGCGTCTGGCATGATTTTCCATAGGATATAGTATTAATTTACTATTAGTGAATGGTTAGTTATGTGAAGCATTTTGAGCTATAGGAAACTGTCAAGAAAAGTAGCCCATTGGAGATCAAAGACTGAGTCTGATTTGGATAGCAAATCCGATTTGGAGTTGGATCAAATGTCAATGCGCGGTTTCATTGAAGTATGTCTGCTTGCTATAATGTGTTTTGAACTTGCTTGTATATTTTACGGCTAATTGGCTACGACTTCTATTACAATGTAAGTAATTTGAGTTAACCTTACATACAACATTCATGGACACCGAATTTTGAGCGAAATTTGTTACCAAGTTATTAATCAATAATGAATTACAAGATCATAAAGCTGGTTACATTTCGTTTAAAGGGCGCAACCTTAATGATTGTTTCTGCGTCGATAGAGGCCTGATAATCGAGGGTTTACGAAGCCTTGGTGAAGACATAAAGTGTTGTTAAAAAGCTGAAACACTGAAACATCATAGATTTGCTTTGTTTACGTTACTGTTGCGTGACAAACAGGAATTAACAAGTAATGTGTACTAATTATGTCAGCATAAATCCTTTCATACAACACACGGCTACTTTTGATATCGAAATAAATATGTATGTAGGTTATATGTATTAATTGCTGTTGATTCAAATGTTCAATCAATATTTGGTATTAAAGTACAGCTTATACTTATGCGCCTATTACTACGCAATTTATAAGAGAAAGAAACGATAGGTATGTATGAAGTTATACCTAAAGCACATTTGGTAGATTATTAAAGTAATTTATATTGATAGTCAATGTACATTACATACTGTACATAACTTAATTTATATTTTATCTTAATTACAATTTATTTATCATTTCATCGCTGCAGAAAAACAGGAAATGTATATGATTAATAATCTAGTACTTCTGTAGGTATCGTAGGTATAATATTCTTGGCAAATGTCTATACATTTCTTACCTACTTGGAATGGTTCTTCGACTCTTAACTATACCAAGTTCCCTGCTTTTTATGTTATACCATGCGAAAGTAATCAAAACGAACGATTTTTACGTTAATTAGTATTTAGGGTTAATGATATAATGTTAACAGTGCAAATATTGATCCAAAGATCATTTCAGATATCATCGATATCATCTAGAATCTATAAAAACTACGATTAATATCTTCCATTAAATACCAATAATTCATTGTAGTCACAGATGTAATGATAAGTACGAAATAACCGGATTTATTCATTTAATTTTCATATTAAGTTTGTATCCGAGCATTCCTAGGTTTATAGCAGGAAAAAATATATGCAAACCGAGCATTGAATTATAAATTTTGCATAGCAGTAGGACGTACAAATACAAATATCTTGAACATCCTTTTATGACGTAACGCAGAACACATAAGGCAGACAGTGTGGGACCGACTTTGCTACACGTAAGGTATTAGTTCGATAGCTGCCGAAATACGAATACCGAGACTGTAACGTTACACGGTACTATACGATATGTTCGCCATAACCTTGGACCAGTAATAGTGACAAGTGAAGAAAGGTCCTTGAACACTATGAGCCCCAGCGGGAGTAATCTTTTTTACCTATCGTATCACCCTTATCTTGCCTGCATTTATGATGATGTTTTTCAGTTTAATGAATGAGGTAAGACATAGTACTTGCAGATCCAACCACCAATTACTATTGAGGGGCTGTTTTTCAAGTTCTGATAAGACTGAATTCACATGACGGAGTTTACAAGTCTTAGTGTCCCTGCAAAAAGACACGTTCTACCGTTTCCTATTCGTATTTGGAATGGGAAGTCATAAAATCGTTCATCGCCAATCGTTTACCTACACGCAATGTAACACCTAAGATAGTAGAATTCTTATTGTGATAGTTTATTTGGCACTTGTTTGGCCGATGAATGCCAAATAGGCGAGTTCCATGACCGCCCGCATTCAGCCTTCCTATTTCTCATGCATGAAGTGCGTATATGTGGATATTATGCTATGTGATAAAACTGGATAGTACCTAATAATAGGCCGTATTAGCGAGAGGACGAGAGGCAGCGTGGGAGATTTATTGAGAAAATTTATTGAATGGGACGCTAGGCAGTTAGTGGAATACCACCGTTTTAATATGCTGATTTTATTCCGAAACGCTATTTGCAATGTATTTCGATTAAGTCGCTAAGAATGGAATCGTGCCCAATTCTCTATCCTTAATGTAAGAACGAGCGTATACTCTTTTTTTCTTTTCAACCTAAGCATAAACCCACTGGAAAAAAATGTGCCAACAAATAAAGTGCCTAAAGATCCGGTAACAGAATATATTTTGCTGGGTTTAAAATTCAAAATTCGAATATTAAATTCAGTTTATTTCGAAATAGATACAATGCATAGAACATTTACAAGCAGTAATAAATAAAAAGCTGAAGTGTTCGCACGCGTGAAGTAGCGACCAGCGACGCAATATATCGCGCTCGCAGTTTTATTGCTGGGTACAGCTCATACTTATCTACGGCCTCTGTTTAAAATCTTGTACGAGACTGATATTTTCTTTTACGACTTTCGTACTACTGGGAATTTAAACTTCATAATGTTAAACGTGCGTGCACGAGTATAATTGTTTTTTAGCTTTTGTTCAGCGTCGAGTTTTACTGCAGACGCGAAATTTATTACGAGCGTTTAAAGTTTATCGTTAGCTTGTTACAACGCATCTGTAACAGCAGTAAACTGCATAATTTTCATAAATTTCCTTATTAATACGCTTAAAACTATTATAAATCTTTGATAATTAGTTACGCGTAATAGTTTTATCTCTAGTTTTTTTTAAGATGTTGTTGTGGTTTATCTTTAATTAATTTATAGCCATAATTACGTAAACTTTTAAAGTAGTTGATGCTTATGATATATGCTTATATTAATTTATATAGATTTTTATTATTAACAATACTTTATAGTTGTACATTTACGCTGCTATTGTACAAAGAGCATAGTTAAGTTAATTTAGCATCTAATTATAACAATTTTTTTACCTAATAAAATTCTTACATCTTTATTTCAAAGACAGTAGCAAAAACTCGTTAAGTAGAACAATATTACTTAACCGTGCAATTTCAAGTTTATTTTCATTATACTTTGTGTGGCGTATTTTGAAATTCGTAGCGTTATAATTTCATTGTTATAATATTTTTAAAAGTCGTTAGCACTTTTAAATTATATTCATGGATAAGGATTGCGAATACAATCTTTACTCGTGTGAAACCTGTCGCGAAGTAATACGAGTAGCTACTTCAGACTCGACAAGGGGCATGCAACCTTATTTAGTCGTATTTAAACCAATGTAAGACAATAATATTCATCTTGTACCACTGAATAAATAAAAATAGTTCATGTTCAGATCTTCGTAACTAAAAAATACTGTGTAAAATCTCAATTGTCCTAATGTTACATCATTGGCAGTTAATGAAAACTAATTTTTAATGCATTAAAATGGTTCAAATAAAGCAATTATTTAAGACAGCAAATTGCTTAACATTATTACTCCATTGTTACTATAGTGCTACTGAAATTATTTTCCGTCTATTTATTACCACCTTTGACTTGAGCCACCTAATTTGTATTGTCAAAAGATACCCACTTCGTTTCATTCGTGTCAAGTGCACTCAAGTTATTAGCGTAGTCTAATTATTCTGAATAGAAATAAAATATAAGACACTTGTCTTACAATTCACAAATGCTAAGCGAGCGACATAAACGCCATGAAAATATAAAGCAAGATATTAACCGCAATACAAAATATTTGCATTTCCACATATTTAACATCGTTAATCGCATGTTGTAGGTTAAGTGATTAATTAATGTGGATAGAAATTAAGTTTGAATTCTTTGTTTTATATTAGTATAGTGACCAATTATTTAGAGTAGGTATATACTTGAGACAAGGTCTCGGTTTCTTAATGGCTGTTTTAATTGCCACGTTCTACTTAAGTTTGGAGTCCTTTGCAATGAAAATGTGCGTAATTATTTTTAAACACAAAATTATTTAGTTTAATAATACAAATTTGGGTGTTTGTTTGCAGTTGAGACAAACATATGTTCTTTTTGTCTCTTAATTAATATACCAATTTATCAAGGAACAAACAATTTCATATGTTACTTATTCATGCTACAAAATTGTTCATGATTGTGCTACGATGCAAAATTTACGAAAGAAACGTATACGATTGAACTGACAATTATTGGGTACTAATACAATTTGTTTTTTAACCATTAAATTTACCTACACTGTTACTACTGTGGCTAGACAACCGGATACGCAAAAACTTGAGAAAAACAATCTGAAATCCACATTTAATTATACTAACGTGTATAATAATAAGAATAAAACAATTAACAAGAAGCCGCTATGTCATCATGGACGTAATAACTTATTTTCTACTCTATTGGGGCTGCCATCAAACATAATATAATAAAAGAATTAAAGCTTTGAGAAATAAAGTTAAAATTCTCATTACCAATCGCGGGTTCATCACCGATTAAAACGAAAACCATTGTCTTTTGGTTCCCACAACGAAAATAAAAGTGAGAATTCAATCTCGACGAAGCCATATTAACGGTATCACCTACAACACACCATTATAATATTAAAATTACTCAGCTCATATCCGGGTACAGTCTAAACTCGTATATAAAACGCAAAACACAATCTCTATTTAAAGTAATGCGTTGAATCGTCCTTCCTGCTCGGTAATAGCCAATTTGTATATATCATACCGGTTGAACATTATGTAATTTAGCCAACAAAAGGCAAATATGCCGAGCCATTCCTCTAGTTTATGTCTGCGGGAAAGGTATTAAGGTAAATTGTACAATTGCGCGCACGGGCCACTCGTTAACCGACATGCCGGTCCGACGTGACGTCTCGACAGCGATGTCGCATTGTTTCAGTTTTATGCGTACCCGACCTTAGATTAAATGTTAACTGGAAGATTTATGGCGGTCATAGACGGGCTAGTTTAGTGGACGCTGAGGTCTTTCGTCGAAACGCTCAGCTTTCTTAAGAGCCCAATTTGTGGGAGCGCTTAACGCGGTGTCGTGCTCGTATGCATGCCCCGCCTTTTTATTGCTGCCCCTTAACTGTAAACAACACCCATTCTTGTAGGATCTGTGTCTGAATTAAGCTCGTTGGAATGTAACCATGGGAGAACGAGCCAACTCACGATTTAATTTATGCTTTTTGTTTTGGGTATGCTCCATTTTACTACCTTATAATAAAATTTAATAGCCTACGTAACCTCTTGTTACCTAAAGTAAAGAATATAACCTCACCAATTTTCTAGAGATTTTACACACAGATTACGTTTGAACGATGAACATTGCAAAAACGCGAAAAACATAAGTTATCCGTCTACGTACTACATAGAGAAAATTGGTCGATTCTTACACTCACCAATCTTCGTTTTGGCTTGATCAGCGGTCGATTCTGTCCATTCATCTTGTAGTAGAGGCCGCATGCGTTGCACAAGTAATGTCCGGTGCCATCACGCCGCCATAGAGGCGTGCTCGTCGCTCCGCAGTTCACGCACTCGCGACCCTCTGTTGTACGCAAAGTCGGTGCGTTAATAGCTGGCCTTATTATAGATATTGGAAAACTATTATAAGACATAACGTCATAAGAAACTATTATAAGGCTGTCAGATTTATTAAAGTGTTAATATAGGCACAAAAAGAAGTTTAATTATAAATTATTTTTTTCGTTAATGATATTATATGAAAATATTGAAAATGGCACATAAAATATAACAAAAACAGACCACCACCAAATGCAAGGATATTAGTATAAAATAAAAATTAATGCAAAATAAGAGCATAAATATAATTATAAGTGTTAAGATAATGGTATTACCTGTCTCCTGGCAGGCTGGGAAAGACGAGAGAAAATCACATTCAGAAACATTACCAATCAAATTTCACTACACGATTACTGAAGCATGCAATATACTAAGAGCCACACAAATAGTTCCATAATAAACCACTAACACTACGTCGTTCACGACTTTAGCTTTAAATTAAAACAATTTTAATTCCAGCGTAAATCGTAAAATATTTCATTAACAAGGGAAAGCAAGTCGAGTTTCACTCGTGGAAAAAATATCAAGATTTTTTTACACGCAAGGAAAATTGAGAGAAAGTAATGCCGAGGCATTCGCGCATTCATAAGTGTATCTACACATGCAAAACGCCCTTAGCGGGGTTCTACAGAAATACAGGAGGTGTGAAACGACTTATATTCAATTTCAGCACCTACCATACCTACTTTAAAAAGAAACATAGTAGGGAAAAAACTGAAATGTAAATTATTATAAACTGTTGAAATAAATTGTTACAACTTATATTTGCAAAAGTTAGCGCTACTCCACTTAGGGCCGTTTTAATAAAGTACTAGATAATGGACTTAAAGCCGCATTTAAGATCGATCTCAATCTTGAGTTCACTTTATTAATACGGTCCTTAGACATTAGATACAGTATGTTATTTCTTCCTTTCAAAAATCCATTATATTTAAATGAATGTTAAAATATAGAAACATGGCGGTTATTGCAGCTTTAATTTTCACAATGATCATATATTCATCAGCTAGCAACTAAAGCGAGTACGAAAACAGAATATTGCAAAAATTGCCGAGAATATGTAGAAGATTTAGAGCGGAACCACAACTATAAAATAAAGTATTACCTACATGCTAATATCCACTATGTGTAATTGTACACTTTGGTACGTCAAAACAATTTCCAACGCAAGCAAAATATCTCAGGCGTTAAGTATTGCAGAAATCAAAAAGCAATCTACATAAATAGACCTACAAGAGAACTAACTAACTTTACGTTTCGACACAATTTCAAAAACAAATAGAAAAGAAAATTAAAACGTTACTCTGAATACATTATTCATGCCAGAATTTTAAACATGCATAAATATTTGCCTCAGGATGAGAGGCCCTCCGGAAGTAGCGCATGTTGTATACCGATATTTTGCATGATATTTGTTACAAGTAAATATTTAGTTTCTATATTGCTGATAGTGTATTTACGCTGTTCATACGCACTGAATATGTTTTTGTTGTAGTGACGTTAAATTGCTATTGAAGAATCTTCCGTTAAGTAGTAGAAATACGCGTGGGTCTTTAATAAAACCGGCCAAGTGCGAATCGGACTTGTGCACAATTATATATAAAAAACGGCAAAAAAAAACACTTTTGTTACATGGGAGCACTACTTAAATATTTAATTATTTTGTTTTTAATATTTGTTGTTACAGCTGCAACAGAATGTATAATCTGTTCATCTATGAAAATTGCAATTGTCTAGCTACCACAGTTCATGAGATACAGCCTGGTGACAAACAGACGGACAGACAGACGGACAGCGGAGTATTAGTAGTAGGGTCCCGTTTTTACCCTTTGGGTACGCAACCCTAAAAGGTGACTATTTTCAAATATTTTGCCGAATCCTGCAAAAACTAAAATTTGCATTCAACCAAAACTTTCCCACACCGAACCAAAAAAATCTTTCCCAAAGTTAATTGACAATTTCACTTCATACCGTCGTTGAGGAGAGGATATGTTCACATATGGGATGCGCGTGCGCCGCCCACCGTCTTTCTAAACTTGATTACAAGATCGATGATTTACCGACATCGAATTTAGAGCCCATCTCGTTACTCCCTCGCATCCTCTTTAAAAATCCGATTAAACGAATCTATAACAATGCATTATGAAGCTGTCGTATATTATTTTAAAATCACTGCCGTCATATAAAATGCCGCATGTGGTGGGTCAATTTACTTGTGTGATTGAAGTAGCAAACGTGCTTGTAGTCTTTATGATGACAAGTGATTGTTGCTGTAAAAACATAGCAATGCTCCATAGGATTTGTTGTACCTCAAATCTAGCATGGATATGACCATAGATCTGTCAGAATTCAATAGAGAGCCCTTTCATCACAGATCACTAATTTTTACTTCTGTTAGACAGAAATAAATTGAAGATACTTTTTCAATAAAACAGAATTGTAGTCTCTCTCTATAAGAATACATTAGTAAAAGCCAAACGTCGATTATTTGTTTCTAACGAAGGTATAAATTCACTTAAACACTACCGCACCTGGTTGCGAAATATGATGTAATGTGACACGCTTGCATATATGGCTATTTGGTATAATCGTTAAGTATCAAGATGTAGTACGTATTAGGACATATAATAAAAGTAAACATTGATCATGAGCTCCGTTAATAAAAAAGGGGAAATGTTTATCCCAGAGAACTCTCCATGATTATTCTCAAACGAATCCTTATCAATTTCTTGTTGTCCTTATTAAAAATCCAGTAATGGGTTGGTTTTAGTAAAATTTATAAACTAGCAAAGCACTTCTGAATTATAATCAAAGTAAAAAATAAGTTGTAATTTTCAAACTATCACTTAAAGAAGTCAAACAAGGATGTACTGATAGTGATAAACAATTTTACCGCGTTGTTATGATAACATTGCAGATTCCAGGTTCAATATCCAGTATAACTAAATATTTATACTTGTATTCCATTAATAACTTATATACAGGATGTATTAGATACACGTCCATCCATACAAAGAGGAACATCTAATCTCATTTAAATAAAAATAAACATTTAAAGTCTCAGCAAATAAAATAAATTCTCAAAGCTCGTCTCAGTATTTGCAACTCATTTTCCGTTAATTAATCGGTGGCAACAAAACGGAAATGATCAATTAATCGTTATTCGTGAGAAAATTGCATTATCCAATTACATGCCGTGTCCTTAAGGTGCAACATTACTTGAAGAGAATTTATAATTAGTTCTCTCTTACTTATCAATTAAATAGACTTACATAACCAAGCAATTGAATATCATTATGCTGTATTTATTATGAATATCCCATGAATTATACAAAGTAAATTAATTTGTAATTGAAGTACACTCTAACCTGTCTATCCGTCTCAAAAGTTTAACTTAAACATTTGTAACATTCACGTTATGTAGAGTTGTTTTAACCTTTCCAGAATAAAATAAAATGCCACAAATAAAATTATAAATGTGTACAAATACTAACTGTATAAATAAACAGTTTAAACGGCATTTTATTGAAATAATACTTGGCGGCGCATTTAAAAAAATAAATGATTTCTCGCAACAACGTCGTTGGCACCTAACTCTTAGTGGCTGTTAGCGTTTCGCCTTAAACGGAACGAGTTTAATGCCCTGTAGATCGTATCGATCCTATGTATCGGTAGGTATCTTTATAATAATAATATGTATCTAGATCTGATTATCCAAGTCCCCAGGTAGACGCCACGGCGTATTGAATAAATAATGATACCGCGCAAGGATCTAACGAGGAAGGTGAAAGTGCTCGAACATCCGATAGAAAAAGTATCCAAAAAACCACTCACAACATTTTCGAGCTTTAGGCAATGCGGCCATTCATCTTTTTTATGTAAAAACCAGATCACAACCGGCAATTAAATCGCCCGGACCTTATCGAAAACTTATTGCGATCGAACCGACAACTCACTTTTTGGACTAACCCTTTATTTTTTTGTTGATCGATAAAGCCTGTAATTTGCTCCGATGTTTCTAATAAATAAACACCAATAACGATTATTAGGAAAAAATAACAGGATATTACACGAAACACGGAGTTTATGATAGTGTCTCTCGCACTGAGACTGTTTTAGTTCGATAGTAACGACTCTATTGATAAAACGTTTGTGAAAGTCGGCAGGGCCGCGGGCGGTTTAGTTTTACGATATTTACTGCCACCTGCCCCTCATACACTTCGACATCACACGTATTATTAAAAGAACAGCATATCTGATTAATCGCTGTACGATTTAATTGTTCAATTCGGTTCCATCCTAACCAGAGTCGTGCGTTAATTCTTTCACACTCGAGAATTATTACTTTATTTCCCTCGTACTTCAACTATCGAACGATCTAACGTCTGCTCGTTCGGACGTGATTCCGACGCAGAATAAAGATACCATTTTATGCCCACGTAACGGTGCCTGTCCAGTTTGAGATAAACCTATCCTGAACGCTGCAGAAGTTTGATGTTTGAGCGAAAAATTCCTGTGTTTCAAAATTAGAATGCGGCTCGCTCTTTATTGCCCAGAGTGACGTGCGGTCGTGACGCAGCGGCGCTACGTGACCGCGATAAAAGATTTTCATCTGCCATATTTACGTAGCCGAGTGGGCTGTTTTTATTTTTCGAGAGTCTCAACCCGGCGAGCACTTCGGGTATTCTCCGCAGTTTTCACACGGCTCGTCCGAGGGGAAAACGGCTGACGCAAGCCAAGCAAGATGCTGACCGGAACTATCGATGCGTTCAAAATAAATGAAGACAGCCCGTTACTGCTCAATGAAATCTTGTAAAAACGGAGCGTACTGGTAGTCACGTATAACGCTAATGTGAGGCAAGGTAATGTAATTTAAATGAAGGACTAATTCGCTCCCGTGTACCGTGACGAACTCTCTCGGCGCATCGGCCCATCAACACGTAACGGTGAGGGTATTTTGCATACAAACCATTAAATTATTGCTCAAAACTTATTCTTTGTTGCGCCACAGAGGCTGTTATTACGCCTTAATTGTACGTCTGTGTATGCAAATAGAAAATTTTAATGGTAGCCGATGAGTCTCGATCTCGATTCTCGGCGCCGACTTTTTATCGAGAATTAAACTAATATGAGTACATACATAACTCGTATTTATAGTCAACTTCAAAAAAGTAGGTCTAAAAACGACTAAACGATCCTTTTGTATATTATTATATTAGCCTATCTCTTCTGTTTACAATTTTGATGATTTTGGATAGGGTGAGTTCCCCATGGCGTGATTTTGGTTTGTAAACCGATTAAATTCTTAATTCTACTCTGGTTTCTTACAAAAATATAAGGTCTATATCACAATCAACAAAAATATCCGTTTTAAACATGTTATGGTCTGCTAAGTCCATTTGATGTTCTGTATATATTTATGGTATCAGTATAGCCAATGTGTAACAAAATTGTCCTAAAGGGTGTACGAGAGGACTCTTGAGGACTGATACACCCTACACTTATTGTCAAGCCCTCTTACATCTCTCCAGAACGTAGCATAAAAACTACTTCAAAAATGTTGCAAAAGTATTAAGAATTGCACAAGAAAGAATGGCTTTAATTTAAACGAGTTTATTATTCACATAGGATTATAACACTAATTAAAATACAAACGACAATGCGAATTGATGCAAAGGAATAAAGCCATTTTTCACGGGCCCTGCTCGGCCAATGCCGTTCATATTTGCATTCGCTATTATCATACGACCAGATAATTATGAACCGCAGTTGCACTGAACTCACATAATTACTGCCGGTGTGATGACGACAACTTATTAAGTCTTCAATTGTGGTTGCTAGTGGTTTTTGGCTTTGTTTGCGATACCAAAGTAGCAAAAGGAGTAAACAAGCTCCAGTTCTCTGATTTTAGGTGCTGCCGGTGGACATTGATGAATCCCAAATAGGACCGAAGCTGTACCAAAGGTCTACCAAACCGTTACCACCACTGAGGAGTAAAAAGTTAACCGTAAAGTATTACCAGCAATCAAATTTCTCCTATTCAAACAGAAGAAGTGCCTTACGGAAGTTTATAAAGTTAGAAGTAGTACGCTACGGCAGATCTACGAATGCTACCTATGACGTCTGTCAATCAAAATTTTGTGAGATTTATTTCATTTTTAGTGCTAGATGATTTTTAGTGCTATATTTTTATAGACTAATTTAATTGTACATTTATGTGTTCATTTTGCACATCACATGGTGAATCATAGCTGGCAAAATCTAAGAATATATAGGTACCCGGTAAATGAAATAAATTATGCTAATTACTTCGTTTAATGCTAAGTTTACACAAAGTTTAACCTGCGCTTACAATAACTCTTTTCTGACTTAATACTACTCTATGTAAGCCTGGTACAATTTAAACAAAGAACTTAATTTAAAGGTCGGAAAGTCACTGACCTTTGCTTAATGTTAACAACAATAACTTTTGTTGTAAGGAAATTAATTTTAATACTAAATTAGTGAACAAGTTGATATGTGAATGTTTAATAAAATGTTAATAAAAATCCCACCGCACCTCTGGCCCAATGTCTGTTTTTCGATTTTGGATTAGACACGACAAAAAACTAAAATATACGAAAACAGAAATCATAACAAGTAACACACAGAAAAAATAACAAAAGTTTTTTTTTAAATATTATATCAAATTGTGTTTTTAATTAATCCCAAAAAATATTTTATTTTTAATTTTGTGTAAATAAAAGATAAAAAATAAGCAGTGCCTCCACAGTACAGATGCAAAAATGCATTTTTTTAGAGCTAACATAACACTTTTATTTATAATTATATGACCGCACTGGGCCCCAGATTTTAATGCAAATGTCTACTGCAATTGTGTTTCGTCGAACCATAACGAAGCCGACATACAACAGCGTACTAAAAATATTCATTACTGGTTTCAAAATACCTTTTATATAGCAAATTACAATGTGGTCGTGGAACAATCAAAATGGTAAATTAGACGTAAATTCATTGTTTCTTTTTTTCAATTGTGTGTTTAGCTAACGGATGTACCTAGTTATAAAATTGTAGGATAGATTTAAGGTTAAGTGTGGATCTCTGTGAACATTAAGGCATCTACTCTGATGTATGCTCCGTAGTTATGACTTCAATGACAGAATTCTTGCGTAAACTGTATATTTTATTTCCAAGACCAGAATATGATATTAAATATGATATTATACTGGAATTGTACAGAATATGTAACCTACCTGCCAAGTACCTTCTGTACATTTCTTTCGTAAAGTACAGAAATATTCAAAATACTGTTAAATAGAAAAAAATAAAAAGAAATATTTAAAATTTTGTCAGACGCCTATAGCTGGCTCTGCCTTCTATGGCGACGGGTCTGAAATTTCTTTCAAAGACATAGATAGTTATATTATATAATATAAACATTATCTACTTAAATATTTTGTGAAAATAAATCGTATGCAAAACGTATTACAGCATTACTGTAGCATGAAAAACAATTGCATCCAACAAAATTAATAACATACTGAGAGAACCGTCCCGGCTTCATTCCGTTTGCCCGGCCGTCCGTAGCGTATGAGCACGCTAATAACACTAGCTATCTTCTTAAACGTGGACGCTATTATAGCCATTACCAATATGTCATAGAGACCACAATCGCGTGCACGTTTAAGAGCAACTATAGCACAATCTATTTCAGTAACTGTACCACTACGCTAATTGGTTGCGCAACTTTCCGCGAAACATCTTTGTTGCAGCAACTACACGAGTACGTGCACTGCATAGAAATTTTCATTGTATTCTTACATTCTTAATATACAAAAATAAATTTCATCCGTATGTACTCGCTCTAAGAGCCATATTATCTTGATGTTTGGTTAAACGTTTAAATTATTGTCGAAACGCTAGAAATGTGGAATGGAATAAATTAAATGCCGCTCAAGAAAACGAGAATTGCATTAGAAAGTAACAAGTGGTTAAAATTAACTTATTTAATCGCAATAGTTACTGCTCCATTCATTGAAGCTAATGATAAAGGTCTATTTGACTGCGAGACAGAATACGCGCAGATATAATCTAACACTAAGATAGGTAATCTATTATTATTGTACTAAACTAATACCTAACCGTATTGTTACAGTCACATTTTGTGTGCAAATAGTTAATTTGGCTGTAACAATCTTACAATTAAATAAATTAACAGGTCCGATGAAATAAATAACAGGTTTGATGAAATAAATAATGAAATTGATTATCTGTTGTGTTGTTCATAGTTTTCATTTGTTAACAAGTATTGCCCTTAACAACTTTGACAGTTTTAGTATTCGCGTAGTCACCACTGCAATTCTTGTAATACTTTATAAAGTAATTGTAATTCGGAAAATACGAGGTAAACATCTTAGTTCTCAGATATGACTCCAGTTCTATTCAGCGTTACAAATTCGACACTACTTCAATTTGGAATCGATTTAAAAAATGTTATATACGCCTGGACCACCACTCAATATTAATTTAAGTTGTAATTATTTCATACCTCTTTGATTTAGCCAATATTTTCAAACTAAACAATAGTTACTTTTTGGGTATAATAATTGTATTATATTAATCCAATGATTCCTACATTTGCGTGATAAAAAAGCGATGTGGCAAGGCCGTAAGACCTTCACCAGTAAAGGGTTCCGGCAGGCGAGGCGCCTAACGACTGCGAATAATAACCACACATTCTAATATTGTAGTTAGCTATTGCTACAAAACTGTTACATTGTTTTTTAATACAAGAAATAAACGGGAGTGAAGCCTGTACGGGAAGCCTGCCTCATGTTGCTTGGTGATGTTTTTATTGCCGTAGAGGTCATTTGACTCTCGCCTCCAAAGTTCGCCTCGAAGGTAAGTAGATCCGGTAATGAATCTCCTCCAATCGAAATACGCAAATTGCCTTGCAGAGATTTTTTATTTGATATTAAGATAAATGTCCATAGACATCAAGTGGACTACATCCATACTACCTACCTAATAATACACCTGTATAGCTCTTTCAGTATTGAAAGATAGAGAAAAAATGCGAGTCTTCATTGCCCAATTTTAATTGTAGTCACATTGTAGATAATTTGTCTCAAATCGATTTTTTATTACAGATAACATAAACTTGTAATATTTG
>DWNR01001418.1:0-15158 GCA_018250455.1 Polygonus leo
TTTGATCACAGATGCGTTGCTACCCCTGAGGACTAAGATGTTCGCCTCGTGTGTAAGTATAGCCGGCAACCACGCCTCTCCAAACCGAAACACAACAATTGTTTCACGGAGGATTATGAGGGTAGAGGTAGTACCTCCCCGGTCGAACTAAATGAGTTCGACCACCTGGCGCCTCTCTTAGGCTTGATCAAGCCATCTCCTCGAATCATAGTATTTAAGTAATAACTTTAGTGGGAATTCAAAGTTTATTTATCTCCATATTATGAGTCCGCGAGTTTGCATTATCTTATCTATGGAAATAGATTATAATGTAATCAAGCGTAATAACTATAGTGTTCGTATAACATGAATTGACGTCATTTAAATAGATTAGGTGGAAGTGCCCTCAAGTTAAGGGTACAGTAGATGCTTATAGTTTAAGTACTCATGATTTTCTTACAAATTTTACTACAAACTATATGTCCTATTTTATCTAATATGTAAAATTCTCGTGTTTGTTTGTTTGTTTCTCGTGTGTCTTAGTGCAGTGTTTGTTGCCAAACTCCTCCGGGTAGGTCTGAGAGTCGATCAACATCTATTTTTCATACCTCTAAATGTTAAGGGTGGTCCGGTCCACCCCTAATTTTTTATTAAATTAATATTTGGTATTTTTTTGTTTTCATTTATTATGACGTACCATTAAAAATAAATATGACCCTAAATTTTCACTCTTTTTACATCAACGATATTTGCCGGGTCAGCTAATTGGTATATAAATTTATACAACCACAATATTCACCCTTCTCCAAATAGGACAGATGGTAGACCCGTCATAGAAACTGACTCTAAAAATGGAACATTCGAGTAGGTGTTCGAGAAGTCCAAATTTAACAGATAAAAGATTGAGAGTTATTTTAACTCACTTAGCGAAATCAAAACAACAAAGGCTGCTCCCAAGTTAACTTGAAAAATATTGAGTACTATAAATAGATAGAATAAAACCCTCGCAAAATCAAATTGCCTTACTTAGATCTTTTGTTACTCATAAAATATCAGTCTAACATATTAGTTTATTCAGCAAACTACGTGGATGCGAGTGTTCGGATCGCTAAATAGATTTAAACTGGGTTTTTCCAAGCGGATTTAGAGCTCTGCTAATAGATTTTTACATTAAAACTTTCCTGCAAAGTCCCAAAGCAAATTAATACGAGTAGATTAACTAGACAGTGCTATCTACAAACATTATAATCAAGCTCATCTTATAGACGTTAGCTGCAATACGTGCGGAGCAGGGATGTTAAGCAGCTCCGTAACTGTAACCGAATCTATCGGATATCCGAAATTAAATTGTATTCTTAACCGTAACCGAATCTGATATAATAGTCTCAAATTTCGGATATGGGCACTTGAAAGTCTAAATTAACAACGAAATGTTATGTACGTATTAACAAAATATATATTATATCTTTACTATGACGATTTCTTTAAAATCTAATATCCGTTACCGAAACTAACGGATAAACCGAAATAATTTTACATCAATAACCGTATCTGAAATCAACATCATATTAGTCATATATTCGTATCTAGAACCGAAATTTCGTATCCATCACATCACTGGCGCAGAGTTTGAAAACTAATTAAGATGTGCTAGCGACATACTTAACACACTTGGTACTAGGCGACCATCAATATAATGTATTACTTTGAACGTGTCGAAGAGCTTACGTCTTCATCATTATTATTTGATCGAAAAACAGTTAATGGCACCTTTTTACTGCCGCAAAAAATGACACGCAGAATCAAAGTAAATAGCTAAGTAATAAAGACGACACTTAATATAAAACTCTTAGTAATAATATAGTCATCAAAGTTTTTGTTCGATCGGTAAACGCTTCGGCCATCAAAGAGTGAGCAGTATTTTGCAGTAACGGTCCTCGTTAACCGTTAAACTGGTTCCTGCATTGCACAGAATTAAAACCATTTGTACGAGCCGAGATATCGGGTATAGACTGAAGGCAGAACTTGTAACGCTTCCGTATCTACCGATTCGCCAATACTAGAATGAGCTACATTGCTAGTGCTAGCGATTACAGAAACCTTGATCTTCGATGTTCAATTACATGTATCAATGTTCTTCTAACATAGTAGAACAATAACTAGAGGAATTCAACAAGTAACTATTTTAAGATTGAATAAACATTATTGGTTTTGTTAGATATAAACTTGTGGTTATACATCCTAATATATTGCCCATTCATGGTGTAAATATTTATTCATAAATTTTAAAATGACACGTAATTCACAGTCGTTTAAATGAATTTTTATATTGAATTTTGAATCGTAGTAAATCAAAAAAGAGTTATATAAAAATCTGATTGTTATAGACATATTAAATATTTTAACCGAAAAATAATTTATACAGCTAACACTTACTGATTTATGAAGAACCGATGACACATAGCGCTGAATAGATTAGAGACAAAAAACTGCACAGTTCCTTACAAGTATAAAGTAAGAGAACATATAATAACATACGGAAAATATTTGCTAAAGATTCTGTTACATAGCGTCTTACATTTTATAGCTGTATTTTGTTGCTTCATTAAATTTGAAGATTTATTATTAAGGCTTTACTGCCGTTTTGCTGGGCGCATACTTGTATTTATATCGACACTTCAAAGCGTCGAATCGGCTAACAAATATTCGATACAATACAAGTGTTGTATAATGCTTTCGATCCTTTTATCCAAATATTATAGCATAACCTATCTATGTATTGTATCGCAATGTCAAAGTGAAGACGATTACGGAGACGACATAGTGAATAGTAGCTGACCCAGCAAACTTTGTCCTGCCATATAAATTATCTCTCTACCCCTTTTAACCCCGTTTGTCCATAAGTTTCGATGAAATACGAAACACGTCTTCCATAAATTCTGTAAACGAATGTTTATGCAAAATTTGTAGAAGATTGTACCAAGGAATCACGTTGTCTCATACAAATATTGCCCCTGTTTTTCACCCCCTTAGGCGTAGAATTTCGTAAATTTCTCCTTTTATTGGATGCCTTCGTCATACTAAAAAAAATACCCTTCAAGTTTCAGTTCTCTCCGATCAGCGGTTTAGGCTGTACGTTGATTCGTCAGTCAGCCATTAAGGACAAAGCATTAATAAATATAACAAAGCATTTTATATCTATAGATTACAATTAAATGAATACTACTAAGGGATTTAAAATTTAAGAGTCATTTAGTAATCCAAGTACGTTATGAGATAACTAATAATAGTTCTTATATGGAACTGAAATCGCTATCAATACATAAATAATAAAGATTAACGTGTTATAATTAGACCACAAACAAGTGTCACGCGCCCAAAATTAGACACGCGAATCGATTGACATCTGAGGATCAACACGTGTCTCTGTATCCTTGTACCGTACCTCGTAGTACATACTTGAACAATGCAATCTGTTTAGCGATCTTCAACTGTGACATACGTAGTCAAAATAGAACAAGAAACTATACACGTGGAGTGTTTTGTGAATAATAAATATGTTTTTAATATGTCTTTAATAATTATTTATTTCATAATATTTATATTTATTTTCTTATTAAAATGACTGATATTTTTTTCTTTAACTCTTTATTACCGTACATTTGTGTACAATAAATGGTATTTTCACATGAAAATAAATGCCAAAATCGTTGCACTGCCCGCACTACGGTCGTAAGCTGTTACAATCTTCTTTAGAGCGAGCACTCTGCCCTCCCTAACACCAAATACTCAGGTGTGTTATATCCACTTGTGTTAATATATTTTATACAGAACCTCTCCTGAGCTATATATGGATATATCGCTAACAAACACAAAACAAAATGACAAAAGTAGAATCGAAACAAACAATGAAACATAAAAACATACAAAATAAACATTTATTAGATTTGAGAAAATCCTTCTTTATGAAGTCAGTATGTCATTTAAGAACAAGAATAACCTAACCAAAATTAATGTATAGTTATATATTGCTTTATTCTATTTCCATACATTTGAAAGAGACGGTATTTTCTCGTGAAAATAAATACCAAATTCGTTGCACTGTCCGCACTCGAACATAGAGCGAACATAAGCTGTTACAATCTTCTTTAGAGAGAACACTCTGGCCTCCCTAACAGCAAATACTCGTGTGTTTTATCCACCTGTGTTTATATATTAATACGGAACCTCTACTCCTATATCGCTAACAAACACAAAACAAAAAGACAAAAAGGGAATCACAACAAACAACGAAACATGCAAAAAAACATTTAGTAGATTTGAGAGCCTCCTTCTTTATGAAGTCAGTATGTCAATTATGTCAGTATGAACAATAACCTAACCAAAATTATTGGAAGGTTCTTCCTTAACTCTCTATTTCCAAACATTTGAAAGAGACGGTATTTTTTCGTAAAAATAAATAGCAATTCGTTGCACAGCCCGCACTATGTTTGTAAGCTGTTACAATCTTCTTTAGAGCGAGCACTGCCCTACCAAACAGCAAATACTCGTGTGTTTTATCCACCTGTGTTTTTACAAAATGATTTTAGTGTAGGTATGTACTTTCTATAGTTTGTACGTATTTTACGTAGTCCCTATTACTGTCGTTATGTAATACTGTCGTATGTTGTTAGTAAGTTGGTTAAATAATTTATTCCCCACTTACTATAAATAACATTTTCCTTTATTTCAATGAATATTTTAAAACTTTTTAATTTAAATGTAAATATTATTACTTATATCTTTTACTAGCTGACCTGACAAACGTAGCGATATAAAGTATAAATTTTCCCCATATTTGCAACATTTTGCGTTGATACTCCGCTCCTATTCGTTATAACGTGATGTTATATAGCTAATAGCCTTCCTCAATAAACAGGCTATCTAACACTAAAAGAATTTTTCAATTTGAACCAGTAGTTCCTGAGATTAGCACGTTCAACCAACCGAACAAACAAACTCTATAATGTTATAATATTAGTCTAGATTTATGTTAATGTTGTATCATCAATACCTTCAGTGTTAAAGACAAAAGAAACAATAAAAAAGCACCTATGCTACGCCTAATCCTATTAGAAAAAATTTATTAAACTTATCAGAATAATGTTCTTCTAATCTGATACGCTTATTATATTATCCAATACTTACTTACTTATATGACATTGCATGTACACCAATTACGGTACCGCCTGTATAATTTTATACCTGTTTGGTTTACGGATATAATCCAAGTATACTTTAGCGAACAAATTTTCCTCTGCGCTTCCAAATTTATTTTTTGTCAAGTGCGCGGACTTGCACAAAGAGAGATAGTCACGAATATTTGTACTCTGTTACATTTTATGAATATGATGAGTAGGTACATTACTCCATAGAATCGTATTAATTATTTCAAAATTTTAATTACCCAAATTAACATTAAAACTTGGCTGCCCTTGGATACCAAAGGAACTTTTTAAAATAATAAGTTTTGAGGACTCATAATTTATAACCGGTTATCAAAAAATGCATTGGTATTTGAATAGATTTGTTATTAGTTTATTTTCATAGTTTTTCAATCGACAATTGAACTTACAGAAAGTACAATAAAATTTACTTTTTAGTTCATAATTATTTCTTTTCATTTCTTTGTAATGATTAGTTTTTAGTATATACTTTCCATAATAAACATTTTTATGAACCATAACATTTTAATAATATTTATAAGCAGGCTAAGTAGGCTGGAGCCTAGAGCGGCAAATTTGCCTAGGGTGGCATTTTTTTGTCATGGATGATAAAGGTCCACTTTGCTATCTGCAAAAATGCGTGCCATTTCTATAAGGTTAAAAATATTAGCCATAATCAAGGTAATCTTAAAAATACTACTTTGTTTTAATGGAGTTTCGGTTTCGGCAGAAACTGCAGTGGAAAACGAAAATAGCCTACGGGCGGCCAATGTGCAAATCCGCCACTGCCGTTGAACAATATTTATTTCCTTACTAGCTATTGTCTAGCAGCACGATACTATTTTTATAATAATTCGACTTCCATAAGCAATACGACTGTGAAAGTCGCATCTCATTTCATGCAGTACAGGCTTGATACAGAGAGACAGATTCATTTTTCTCAACTATCTTCAAGGTACACATATCGTCCAGTTACAATTTTTATACATATTCTGATTTATTCCTAAACTCATCCCATTTCCGCAGAAAAGGTTTTGGAGACCCCGAACACCTGTAAGTAACTTGCTTTATAATATTACAAAAGTAATTCCCATCTCCATTCACCGCGCAAATAGTTCTGTCTAGTATTACTAGTATATCAAGATAAGGGCCGATAGTAATAGGCATTTGTTATTACGCCCCCATCACACTTGTGTATCGATAAACGGGGCGTGGCGAGATCGTTAGATAAATCTTAGCGCTATTGACAGCTATTACAGCTATTCAGGATCGTTTACACGAATCTGACTAACTTAACTGACTTAAGTGTAATTACTAGTTGTATAGGTAAAGGGCTTGTCATTTTCACGATCAGGATATCATATTTCTACTTTTAGTCCATTGGATGTAACAATAGCAGCTTTTTGAGTAAAAGTCAGACGACGCAATTTTTTCTTTTATTAAGGGGGGTTAGTGAAAGTTATGTAATAGTATAAGTTATGTAATAAAACTCATGTAGTTCGACCGGGAAGTACAACCGCCACTCTCTTATGAGATTATTCCTTCGGGAAGCAATTAATTGTGTTTCGGTTTGGTGAGGCGTACTTGCCGGCTATACTTAAACGCGAGGCGAACATCTTAGTCCTCAGGGGTCGCATCTGTAGTCAACCTCAAGTATGTTCATCACTAATGTCCATGGGCGCCAGGGACCACTTGTCCTGTAGGCACCATTGCGGAAAGTGGTGTAAATCGTTTTCACGCTCTCATTTGTCGCACAGAAGATTTGCATAATCTTTTTTGTTGTTAGTTAAATTAAGTCAAAAGCTTTGGTTCTGTAACATTTCGTCGTAGGATTACGGTGGAAATGCCCGAGTTCAACCATAACCAAGCTGTTATGTAGGACAAAATATTTAATTATGTTTTAATTGCAAAGTACAGTTAGTCGTAAATTTAATTGTAATTTGTAAAGAATTAAAAGGCTCTTATGGAAGGTATTCCGATGCGTTGCATGCTTGTTCACCATTTGGTTTAATTCAAAACAACAAACACATTGTAAAACATCGTCGTATGTTAAAGGCGTTTATTTTATTATATCATAAATTTATATTTTAAATGTTTCGTTCACATTAATGCTATTTTTATGAAAGAAAGAAAATGTTTTGTAGCAAGTGATACGCAAAGACTCATATGATATACCTGAAATAACTATACTAAGTTTGGTTTTAGTTGGTATATAAAGAAACCGGCCAAGTGTGAGTCGGACTTGTCCAAGAAGTGTTCCGTACCGTATCCATAATATAAGGAAAAAAAATAATCATCATGACGTTATAGTCCCACTTAGATATTTATTTTATTCTGTTTTTAGTATTTTTTTGTTATAGCGGCAACAGAAATACATTATCTTTGTAAATTTCAACTGTCTAGCTGTCACGGTTCATGAGATACAGCCTTATTAAAAGGATTCCGTTTTGACCCTTAATGTACGGAACCCTAAAAATCGGAAATATCTATGAAAACCCATACAAAAGGATACTCGCAACCAGACACGCCCTGATCCTCCTACTTTTTAACCAAAGCTGTCATGTTTTTGCAGCACATATCTACCACAAAAAGTCTTTTCAACAGGAAACATTATCTATTCAGCACGGAATCGGTACGTTGGGTCATAGAGGGTCTGAGATAAGCGCTGACCTTAACCGCAGTCAGTTATCATCAACAAACAGGAGATAACGAGCGGTGCTAAGTGAAACCAGCCTTTCCCTATCTCATGACAAGTGACTGATAATGCGTTACGTGATTACGTTGTGAATATGCCATTTTACACTCCACTTCACTTGCTTTACTTCATTTGCAAAACAATTCTTGAATCAAAGTCAACCAATTTTGACGATAATATTAAATAAATCTTAACTTAAAATCTGCTCAGTGCGAGTGGGAGTCGCACATGAAGGGCTCCATACTGACTAAAAATATATAACACTTTAGTTTTTAGTTTATGTAAACTTTCTTCATCAAATGCGTATACCTAAGTTGAAACGTTGTAGCAAAGCATGCATAATAAAATTGTTTAGCAAATAAATCTACACATAATAAAATTGTTTAGCAAATAAATCTTTATTTTTTGTATTTGTTGTGACTGTGGCCATAATAAACTCTGTGAAAATGCAAAATCAAAATATCTATGAAAACCCATACGAAAGGATACTCGCGACCAGACACACGCTAATGCTCCTGCTATTTAACCAAACACGCTGTCATGTGACAAGTGACGGATAATGCGTTACGTGATTACGTTTTTATATTCTACTTCACTTTGTACTGGCTTACTGCGTAGAAATTATAAATCGATGTATTGCTAAACGTTCCACATTTAGCATAATTCTTTCTAGAATCAAGCTAATGGGGCAGTTGTTAAGTAGCAATTTGCGTTTCTGCCGGAAAGGTGTCATGACGGGCCATTTAATTGTAAATGTAATGTAATGTAAATAGGTATTCTCACAGGTACCAATGAATATGTAGTCAATCTTAAGAAGGTCGTCAAACATATCTAAAATCGAATACATGTATCCATTGCCAGCGGTGACCATTTACCAGAAGGTGAACTGCTAACCCGTTTGCTACTTTTATAGGTACTATAAGAAATGTTGGGCATTGGTCTCTTTAGATCAATGAATAAGACCCCAAGATTCGCTCCAATTATAAAATCGTTTCTTTTATGGTACCCGTAATAATTCACAAATTACATAAACACTAACCGATTGAGCAATAAAAAATGATAAATGCCACTTTTAATTGTTCAATTAGTTATGAATATGACAAACATGGAACTTATAACTTATCGTGATACAAGTAATAACTCAATGATTTATAAGTCATAACCCGATGCGCAGTATAAACGATATCTCTTTATAAAAACGTTTTAATTAATATTCTTCAGGTTACGCTTACTATGTAAAAAAGGACCAATTAATCTTTCGGAAAAGAAAGAGGCGTTCGTAATTTGTATCAGTTAATAACTGAACGGTCCATCAAGAACCGATAAAGAGCACAAACTACGTCACCTTCGGATGTATTGGTACACATGGTATTTCACAAATAGTATTCGTCCTTAATTATGCAATCTTGCATGACCATTACTAAAATTCCATACCACACGTCAATAAATTTTGTCAACACAGTGATAGTTAAATTGTGCACCCATTTACTGACAATCAACATCGCCTTGTCATATCTTAAAAGGCGCCCGTACCCGTTTACACTCGACTAAAAATCAACAAATTCATCTCTACAACAAAACGCATTATCAAATAAGGCGCTTTGTGGAAGACTGCCGTTATTACGAGTATCTCGATGTAACAGCCGCTCTATCGATGTCTCTTTCCCCTCGGGGCCAAGTCGAGTTTGACGGCAAAGGATAGGTGTATGTCGCCGTGATCAATGGGCGAAACAAGGTGTAGTGACGTCGACAGGATGCTCGGGCGCAGCTGGTTGGAACTTTTGTATTTTTTCATTCTTTTTTCTTTTTAACAAACAAAAAGAAGATTGGTTTCGCGCGGTTTAGCTCGGAACGACCCGCGCCTGTTTCTGTAATGGGAACGGAAAATGTTAATGAGCTCACGTCTATACGTGTGGAATTATATGCTTGCATCGCCGCGAGCCTATAATTTGTAGAAATTATGGTTTTGAATGCCGACAATTAATTAGTTTAAACACTGATCGAATGAACAGCCAACAATATCATAATTCAGCCATGTGTGTACATAACCGCAATATAGATAATCGATTGTTTGTCTTTCGAAGTTTAATCGATTAAGTTTTCACTAGTAAATGTTAATGAGAATTTTATCTTAAAAAAGATTCATGAATACAAAACTTTACTTTCATACCCGTTCCCCCTTTATACTTATATTTAATTGTAAAATTAGAAAAAAAAACATGCGAATATTTAACTGTCATCGAATGACGCGGCGGAAATAATCAAAATCGTCGAGCGTCGTCCAACGACAACGACGACGGCAATAGACTCGTTAACAGCCCCAGTTTAAAAAGCAATTAAAATCAATCAAGCGTTCCAACCCTAGCCGCTCAGTCTGCGGCGACTGTTAGATAATGAAAACATTAAGCTAGCATGTCGTACATCTCATAGCCCGAGGCACGAATGACTCGTCTAACAGATCACGAACAACGATTAACTTACCGAGATAAAATTGTAACATCCCTACGAGCGTAATTTAGAGAGTAAACAAATCTATGTCATGCCGTAGACGCAGTCGTTTGACTGCAATTGAAATTATTTCGACGTGAAAAGTTAATCTATAGATATCAATTAATTATCAGTAGACATCGTACTAATTACTCCAATGAATGCATTTAAAAAAAAGCTATCACTGTAATGCATTTAGAGGCAAAGATAGATTATAATTGCAAATATGTTACACATGTACGTTTCAGAAGCATTCAAAACCAAACTCTGATATGAATAAAGTTTTGAACAAATCTTAAAAGATCTAAAACAACATACTAACTGATACGATTGAATCGGCTTACAGAATAAACCTTAATAAGAAGCTTAAGAATCCAAGAAAACTATATGAATAGCGCTTGTAGTGAATAAGACAAACTAACTAATGCCAGTGTGAATAGTACGTCGCTCGTCGCTAGATAGCATTCAGTGCTCAACACTCACACCCAGTGGCAAAAACTGAGAGAATTATGTCGCCTTACGTCTGTATTCAACCACAACCTACCCACCTACCTACTTAACTAGGAAAACACCACACATTCCGCAAGCGTGAAATAAGCAATGCGAGGAAAAAGATGTTTATTCGTAGGTTGTTGCTTCTTCCATTTACGTTATTGTATTATTGTCGTTTTCATTGTCATCACATAGTTAACGTATGACTATGTTGTTGGTATGACAGAAATAGTTAAACGCAAGTAGGTATAACCCATAAGTAAATTAAAGTACCTATATTACCCGTTCCTTTCTTACAACATACATACAAGTTACAAGTAATGAAATTAACAAAATAAATTACATTTAATTACCAGTTACTTCAATAAAGGAAACACTGTGAAATATTCTAAGATACTGAGAATTGCTATAAAAATATCGCAGTTGTATAGAAAATAACTCATCAACATAGTTGTCTAAGGACTACATCCTTCCTATAAACTATGGCCAGCTTTGGACTGTAATGTATTTGACTGTAATGAAGACATAATAATTAAAGCTACTCAACATGCGCGACACATGTGACTTCACAATAATATTATGTACATAATCGTAGTTAAAGTAGGTACCTACATCCGTCCTATCTCGTGGTTGGTCTTATCGGGAAATTAGCCAACATTGCTCGGCGATGACACATACCTACTATTTCTGTTGTTCTACTATTAATACCAGTAATATTATTGTATCTTTACATTAGGCACAATCCATTAATGTCCAATTATTAGTCGCCTCTCAGAATAAGAAGGATTGAGGCCTTCTTCCCTCATAATCACCCGTGAAGCAATTTTTGTGCTTCGGTTTGGAGAGGCGTCGTTGCCGGCTATACCTATGCACGAGGCGAACATCTTAGTCCTCAGGAGTAACAACGCATCTTTAATAATACTTAGGTATGATCTAATTGTACTTGTGGATGATAACCGATGTCCATGGGCGGCAGTGACCACTTACCATCATCAGGTGGACTGCGCTTTTGCTACCTTTATACGATAAAAAAAATCTTCCACCGCAATTACGAATACACCCTTGAAATTTAACATTCACCGAAAAGCAAGTGATTATCAATTTTCGAGTTCGAATTCTACGCACGAATTTTTTAACTATTACGTGCTTGTTAAAATTAAAATATCATCTTAACATAACTGCAAATATTAAATGCTATACAAAATTTGAGACATATCTTTAAATTCCTGGTAACCTTTTTGCGGCAATATTTTTTTATATATTTACTTTGAGAACCTACTGTTGATGCCGCAATCCGTCAAATATATTTAGTTTTCTGGTGGGAACATTGTGGATGCCAGGTGAAAGAACCTGCATGGTTCGCCCGGGGCGCCAAAATCTTTTTCCATCGCAACCGATTGTTTATTAGCAATTTACGATTTCTTCGGAAATGTGTGGTTGCCGCAATTATACAAGAAAAGATTGTCTCAGTTCTCAGTGCTGACATATCTTTGGTCAACGTATAAAGTATAACGTATAACTGCAATCCCATCTAAAATTGGTTACAGGATTCCAGAAGCAGCAGTAATCATTTACCAACAGGTAGGCTGTATGCCCATTTGCCATTTCTATACTATATAAAAAAGACAGTTGAACCCAAGGCGACCTCGGCGACCTCGCGCTATCTTGTTCCTCCTTGGTACCAACCACTGCTGCTTACTTCTGCAAATCAATGTTGCTTACTTCTGTAAGTATACTATCGTAATTTCGAATGAGAGGCTTTTCTAACGAGGGAATTCCGACACTTCTACTACTAGACGTTTGCAAAGATGTGATCTAGTGAGAAGATTGATGCCTCCCACACTATCGGTCCGTAGTTCAAATCCCATGTACCTTTGCAAAATGATGCGCGTATTTGAAATTAATTATCACTTTCTGTTTATTTAATGCAACGTGGATGAATAGGTTATTGACCTATATTGCATGAGAGATTAAAAAACGTAGTCTGAAAGGCGTGAGCAGTCTACCAATTTCCAATTGGCCAATTAGGTATGGCCCACATTCATCTACGAGAAGGGACTGCTCATCCATGGGACAATAATGTTGTGAGAAAGAATCAAAACAATATTCTATCATTATTATATGTGTCTCATGGATTCTAAGCACAACATCACTACATACATAAAACAAAACCGCTTCCCGCTGTCCGTCCCTATATATGCTTAGATCTTTAAAACTACGCAACGGATTTTGATTTAGTTTTTTAATAGATAGAGTGATTCAAGAGGAAGGTTTATATGTATAATATATGCATAGTAGAAAAACACTGATAATATTTTATATGGCAGAACAACGTTTGCCGGGTCAGCTAGTAGTACATAAAACACCCCGTGCAAATAGTTCTGGAATACGGCACACCGCATAAAGCTCGTCGTATCTTAGCCATGTTGTAAATCGCGCTGACTAGCCGGCTTTGCCCGTCGACGGATCTCACGAGATGTATCCCTCAGACACACCCAGTTAAGTAATAGTGGTCTAAAAGTTAAACAGGTCACGTTTACAAATATAGGTACCTAAAATGATGTAGCTTTGTCTATATTATGTTATAACAATGTGGTTTGAAGGGTTTGGTAATGGTAAAACAAAGTTATATGCTACAAGATTAGGTCGTGTTTTGTTTATAAAACTATTTCTATCAGATACAAATTTCAATAACGTCGACCAATTGAAATCAGGAGGACTGACAACGTGACGTTTGCTACATATATCTATTTATCCATATCAAAATCTAAATGTATGTCTGTAAAATAAGTCTCCGAATATTTTTACCAATTCCTTTCATTTGGATTCGTTTGGCCATGTATTTGAATACACATTTTTTTATAATCTAAGTAAAATTTCCAATCAGTCAAATTGAACTTATCAGAGCTTGTCCCCCCTCACTATAGCTGAAGCTGAATAACGTATCCCGAAGAATACAAAATTATTTTATATTAGAAATGGATGACGGAATTATGTAATACTGCATGGGAAGCACGGCAGAAGCTAGTATAATACGCTATAGCTTGTCGAAGAATAGATGTTATATGCTTGATGGCACCGCGGCACTTATTGACCCAGTTCCCTGGACAATCTTGTTTGCTCTACGACTTCGAAACTCGCAGTCACCTATTTATTCGTTCGGTCGCAGCTACAAGCTTGCTATTTGACAAAGTTACTTCGCTATCAAATGAGATTTCTCATCTAGCGACTTGATCAGTTACTACTTCTCGCTTTTGATACGTTGTTGATATAAGCCCAGCTCGGATCTTTGGATGAGTTAGGAAAAGATTTTCAAGAGTTCAATTGTACAATCTTTAATAAAAAATCTATCAGTTGGTAAAGCCTTTGAAGTGGAAGAAGTTTGAAAGTACGAATGTGCAATTTCATAGAACCATTTTTAATAAAACTTCAATAGGTATAATAAATCGTCTACTGGGAACTAACTCGAAGACTTATCACGAGATTACTTTTCTATATTTATACATCTAAGTAGTTGAAACATGTTTTTTGAAGGTACACAATAAGAGCACCCAAAGCAAAATATCGACAATATTGCACGTTCCGTTCTACGTAGGTACAATTTATTCCAATCATTCCACGAATCGTTTGTTTTTCTAAGTTACAAGCGATTGACTAATAAAAACAAATATCATATTGGTTTAACATGTTTTGCAAACCTGTTCACGTGTACCATTTCCATATACAAAGATCACAAACAAGTCACGACAACATTAACGAAATTATTTCTTAATTATTAAACTTGTCTTGCCTTTCTTGGCTGCATTTCTGACATTCTTACATTTAAATTGGGTCTTCCTGGAATCGTAAATCTCGACATCGCGATCGATTTAAAAATAATTGGAATCGGAACTTTTGTGCATTCTAAGATTGATTTCAGGATTAAATAATGCAAGTTTTTAACACGTTTAGGACAAATTTATATTACTAATCTGGAAGTTCGCACGAACACATTGATAACATAAAATCGACATTATCGCCACAATCCATTTTGTATCCTTTAAGTAGAGGTAAAAGTATTTAATTTAGAGGAGGAGAAAAGTATTTAATTTATAGACCGGCATGCTTTTGTACTTACTGCTTCTATACTTTTATTACATCTTCGTTTTTAGGCACACAATGCAAACATTATATTCTAATAATTAAATAGGATCACAATTGTCCGAGGTTAAACCTCGAATCTTAAGATTTTTTTTTTATTGTGTAAAGGTAGCAAACGAGCATGCAGTCCACCTGATGGTAAGTGGCCACTGCCGCCCATG